>CM025148.1:9064226-9077393 GCA_013467495.1 Gossypium gossypioides | reverse complement strand
AGTTGGTCAAATAAAGGACGGAAGGATTTTATTTATTACAATGGAGGCCAGAGCGAGTCAAAATGCGGGTCGGGTCATGGACGGCCCAACCAACCCCATGGTCACCCCTCTTCTAACCGATCTTTATCAGTTCACCATGGCTTACGCTTATTGGAAAGCCGGCAAACACAATGAACGAGCCGTGTAACTTTCCAACTCTTCCAATTTCTTTTCATTTTGAATAAAATCTCTTTTTTTTCTCGCTTTCTTATCTATGCTTTGTTTGGCTACTACGAAAAATCGGCTTGGATGTAGATTATGGTTGCTATGTTGTTATTAGTTAGGTAGTTAGTTATAGTTTCTTGTTTCCGCTCGATTTCATTTTCTTTCTTATTTTCCTTTTGACTTTATCATTCGATGATGTTCAAGTTGGTATTTAGTTCATTTAGCATTAAATAATAGAAAACAAAATTTTAAACTATTGGTATTTTAATTATTCCATGTTAGTTTCGGAAATGAAAAATTCAAAGTATTTCCATTTGGAAAGATCGAATGTTTTGAGCTTTTGATTTAAAATTTGCATTCAGGTTCGATCTATATTTCCGAAAGAGCCCGTTTGGTGGTGAATTTACAGTGTTTGCTGGTTTGGAAGAATGCATAAAGCTCATTGCTAATTTCAAGTTAACTCAGGAAGAGGTCTCCTTTATCCATAAAAGCTTGCCTGGTTCATGTGAGGTAAACCAAACTAAGTTATAGAGGATTCAAGTAATGAGATTCTGGTTGTAGATCATTTCTTTTCCGACCTTTTCTTGTATATTTAGTGGTTAACTCATTCATTGTCTTTGCAAATGGCAGGAAGGCTTTTTGAATTATTTAAGAGAAATAGACTGCTCTGATGTTGAAGTGTATGCTATTTCAGAGGGAACAGTTGTTTTCCCAAAGGTTCCCCTACTTAGACTTGAAGGGCCAGTCGCTGTGAGTACACGTTAACTAAATATTTTGGTGTCATCAGTTTGTCTTGAATTTGGTATTTGTTTTAGGTTCCTTCGTTTTACATCTTGCCTTTTCTCTGTATTTGAATTTGTTGTTTTTAGGTGGTTCAATTGCTGGAGACTCCAGTTCTGAACCTTGTGAATTTTGCATCCTTAGTGACTACAAATGCGGCTAGACATAGACTTGTTGCTGGACAATCTAAAATGTTGTTTGAGTTTGGGCTTCGAAGGGCTCAGGTTAATGAATTTTCCCCCTTGTTTGAAGTGTCAATATCTGAGTTTCTCTTTGTGAAATATTTCCACTCATGTTAAACACAGGGACCTGATGGAGCTATAGGGGCATCAAAGTATTGCTATATTGGAGGTTTTGATGCAACAAGGTGGTTTGCTGAGTATTTGTATCCTGTTTTGCACTGCTTTCATGTTTTCCTTTAGTAAAATTAATGTTTTTCCTCTGCTGATCTTGAAGCTATTCAGAGCTTATGATTCTTGTTTATTCTTAACTAATGTGGAGTCTTGATCTAAGCTAATATTTCATTTGGTGTGCTTCTGTTTTTATGTTGTGTTTTGACCAGCAATGTTGCAGCTGGGAGGTTATTCGGTATACCTCTTCGTGGGACACATTCTCATGCTTTTGTTAGCTCATTTATGGTCAGTAAATTTTACTGGAAATTAACTCGAGATCTTAATTTATATATTGTTTATTAAACATAAACTAACTAGGGGAATATGCTCAAGTTTTTACTTGTATGATATTCTATAACTTTATATGACACAGAACTATTCTTGGTCATAAATCATGTTTTATTCCTCCTAAATTCTGCCTATCTCTATATATTTTCATAAACTGGAAACTTTGTTGTGTGAATTATGTCATGAAACTGGTGGTTTTAGCAAAACAGAAACTTTAAGTATCTTTTATGTATAGGATCTTATTTGCTTTTATTCTAAGGCTGACTAAACTGGTGAATCTTTTCTTTAATCAATTTGAAAATATCTTTTGTACCTTTGGTATGCTTTTTCTATTAAACTCGCTCATTGATGATATCGATGAGTAATGTTCTCTAAATTGCACTAGTGCAACTTTGGCTGCTGCAAATATATCTTTTCAAGAAAATAAAATTTAGATACTAAAATTTGATTTTGTGCTTTAGGATCTGGGCATATTCACTTGTAGAAGCTTAACCCGAGTATTTCACAGGAATGATTGGACATGTTTTGAGGTCAAACTAGTTCCAAAATAGCAAGCCTAGTTAAATTTAGAATTCGTTGTTGACCATGTTAATTTTCATTGATTACTCAATTATTAATATATGTACAGTAGTACCAACGTGCATATGTATGACATGAAGTGGCTGCAAGAGACAAGATTTGAGTGGCAAATAAAGTTTTTTCTGTCTATATTGCCTTTAATTTGACAATTGTATTTATTAGTTTCCTATAATGTGCTTGAGTTTAATCCTTGCCATTGGCTATTGACTATAGGCCTTAATGTTATTTGATTGATACTTTGGTTTCTTGTCTGTTTTTTTAATGGGTCCATACTCCATAAAGTGTAATGTTTGGGAGCAAGTAGATTAGATACTGCCTTTTTGAATTGCGTATTATTTCTTTCAGTTTTCTGTATATGGTGTCCTTGTAGGATTCTTTTGGTGTTTTCATGCATTGAATATTGTTCTGTCGTTGTACGATTCTTTTTAATGCTTCTTTGAATATGAGATTATTCAAATTTTAATTTGCAGAGCCCTGATGAAATCCTGGAAAGATCTCTATGTAGCTCTGATGGTTCAAGTACTTGTGAGGACTTTGTCACTCTTGTTCATTCATGGTTAAGCAAAATACAGGTGTTGTGGATGGCCCATTACATTTTTGTTTTTAGATTATGTATTGTGCTTTTCATGTTTAGCTAGAGATATACATTACGCTATTACTTTTGTCAAAGTACATTAACCAAAATACATTAGTGCTAGATGTGGAAGTGAATCAAAATTGGGCAATCAAGCTTACATTTTTTTCTCCCTAGAGCCCCAATGGCCTACAATTGCAATTTCACAAAGAAGCCCTCAATCTCAAAACCCATTAAAAGAACAGAGTTTCAGAATAGAAAGTGCAAAGCATTTATTCTGGCATTTAGCCGCTTTTAGTTCTCAAAACCCAAGTCTTATCTATATTGATATATTTAGTTGTTGCTTCACCCACCATATGTGTTTAATTGTTGCATGTTTTGTAGTGGTTGAAATCACTTGGTGGCATTTTTGGAGAGACCAATCAGAGTGAATTAGCAGCTTTTATATCATATGCTTTGGCATTTCCTAACAACTTTCTTGCTCTTGTAGATACATATGATGTAAGTAGACCTTCCTTAAGTTTTAGCTTTAAACTGAATTAGAGGTAGTCTTTTCTTGTCATATATCAGCACTAACATTGGAGTTTTGACATCCACTTTACTAGGTAATAAGGAGTGGAGTCCCCAACTTTTGTGCAGTTGCTTTGGCACTTAGTGACTTGGGGTATGTCTTGAAGGCTTATATATAGAAGTTTTACTTCGTATAATAACAATTCCTTGCACAAATTTGGGTCAAAAGAATTTCTTTTGCCCCCATTTTGATACGTTATCTGTGCTTATCTGCAGTTCAATAATTTTTCGTTGTCTTTTTGACGACTTTCAAACATGATATATAAGCTGAATGATTGCATTAATCGCATGCTAGCATTCTGCTTGATGGGTTGAAAGAAATGAATTAATGTACGATTTTATAGTGGTGTTCTGATGGCTAAATGTAAATTAAAATCAAAACATGTGAAGAAAGGCGCCAAGTAACATTGCTTTTTGTGCCATGCCAACAGATGCTGAATCTACTGCTTCTCCTTTTCAGTTTACGCATAAAAACATAGTTGTATTAAAGGCTATTATTTGTTGGGCTTTTCCTTTTGTGATGGATCGTATAGTTTGTAGGTCATACTTTTGTCTTCATAACATCTGAAAGAATTATGTTATTTTGGATTTCATCCATGCTAGTAGGCATTTGGTCATACTTATTCCACTGATAAGTTAAAAAATGCAAAAACTGCAGGTATAGAGCAGTTGGCATTAGATTGGACTCTGGTGACCTAGCGTACTTGTCTAGTGAAGCCCGAAAGATCTTTCATACAATTGAGAAAGAACTTGGGGTTCCTGGTTTTGGAAAGATGATCATTACTGCTAGTAATGATTTAAATGAAGAAACTTTGGATGCGATAAGAAAGCAGGTTTGCGATCTAGATGAAAACGTCTTTGAATAATTCATTACTGTTTAACAGCCTGAATCTTGACAACAATGCCTCCAATTAGTACATTACTCATGAGGGATCACACTTTTTCTCTGCAGGGTCATGAGGTGGATTGTTTTGGAATAGGAACCTATTTGGTAACTTGCTATGCACAAGCCGCTTTAGGCTGTGTCTTCAAGCTTGTTGAGATCAATAATCAACCACGCATCAAACTTTCAGAGGATGTATCTAAGGTTTGACTGGGCTGCGAAGAAATTTTATCGGCATGCTTTCTTCATCATATAACGCATTTCCTTCATTATTTCTCTCTCTCTCTCTCTCTCTCTCTCTCTATGTCTCTCTCTCTCTCTCTCTCTCTCTCTCTTTTCATTTATTTATTTCTTAAATTCTAGGTCTCTATACCATGCAAAAAAAGATGTTACAGGTTATATGGCAAAGAAGGATATTCCCTGGTAGACATAATGACAGGGGAAAATGAACCATGTCCAAAGGTAATAAGTCGTGTGTTTCAGTGATTAGCTACCGACATTCTCTTCTTATTTATTTATTTTTTTCTGTTTAGTATCATAAAATATTTTAGAAGTAATTTTAACTTACCCTGAGAACTCAACATAGAATGGTACTATCATTTTATCTTTTAAACTTAAATGCATGCTTAACTTCATGCATTATGATCTACATATATTAAACTCTAATACGCCAGTTCAAAATTTTGACAGTATATAATTGATGATCTTATTAGTTATCCACATCTAAAATGAATGTTTGTACCTTTTTTCAAAAACTAATTAATTACGATGATATTCACCAGTGACAGTTTTGACTTTGTAGTACTAGAGTGCACTTTTTGTAAGATTGAAATTCCCCACTGCAGCAGCTTGCTCAGCTTAATTTCAAAATGATCTCTTTTTTGCTTGGATTGTTTTACTCCTCTTATGTCACCAACTGCTAATATCTGTATGCACAATACCAGTGTATATACTAAACGCCATAGATGCTACAATGATGAGGCCGAATGACCTCATTTTTGCACTCTTTGATTTTGCAGGTTGGAGAACGAATCCTATGCCGTCACCCTTTTAGTGAATCCAAAAGAGCATATGTGGTACCAAAGCGCGTGGAGGAGCTTCTTAAGTGTTACTGGCCTGGAAAATCAGGTAGGAGCTCAGAATATCCATCTTCACCATGGAAGAGTATAATTCAGCACCTATCATGGGAGAATGGATAATCTTATCAATTCAGTATTCTTTATTCAGTATTTTATGCTTGCATTGGTCCAGCTTTAAATAGATTTAGCATTGTCTATAGAACATGAGGAAACCATAGAAACAGTATTCCCTGTTCCCTTGCCACCTCAATATTGAATACTGGGTCAGTTCCAGTCTTTGTGAGCAGAAGAGAGGCTCCTGAGCTACTTTATGATTTCCATTTTTTGAAGCAAATATTTTTATTTTTTGTCTGTTGAAGGTAAAGTAAGGGAAGAGTTACCAGCTCTGAAGGACATTAGGGACCATTGCATCAAACAGCTTGAGCAAATGAGGCCTGATCACATCAGGAGATTAAACCCAACACCATACAAGGTATTGCGAGATGAACTTCATGAAAATATCCTTTCCCTAGTCAAACTTATTACTAGTTTAAAAGTATTTTTCTTATCACTAACCAGGTGAGCGTAAGTGCAAAACTGTATGATTTCATCCATTTCCTATGGCTCAATGAGGCGCCTGTCGGGGAGCTGCAGTGAGAATCCCAGATAAATTGATATGACATAGCTTACAAATAGCAGGTACAAAGAAATGATTCCAATGGAGTTGGAGGAGCTTCTTTAACATAGTCTTCATACATCACATTGTTGTCTGGTCTTTATGCTTTAATAATCCATTATTTTTTGCAATGCTTGAATGAAATGGAACATTTCCTTTTCCGCTGTCCAAAATTTTTGGAACCAAGGATCATGTGTAAATCTTGCATACAAAAGAAAAACAGCTTAGAGCCATAGAAATTTTCTTCTACTCAGAACACGAAATTGATGGCACAAATCTAGGATGCCAATTTCTAATGTGAAATTTTGATTTTTCTTGGATTTGGTCATTGAAACTGTGAAGTTGCTTCTGTTTTTCACAATATCTGCTTTTTCTTTTCCTTTCCTTTTGCTAAATATGTCTATTTGTCCGCTGGTCTATTTGACTTTAGCCAAAACATCTAATTATTCTCCCAACCGGTATGAGCCTAATCTTGGACAAAAGATTAACAAATTGGACTATTGAGTTTCTATTCAATAATAATAGAAAGAATGTTTTTCTATTTATTATTTAGTGAATAACAAATTGGGTTCACAAGCTAGCCAGGTTCGAGGGGACTGGACTTGGGTAAAATTATATATAAAAATTCATGCCATGATCAAATCCATGGACAGATATGTTATCAAATGCAGGCCAAGAAAATACAAGCTACACTACGACACAGCTGGATCTGATTATTGGATTTAAGATGCTGGTTGTTTTAATAGATGTTTATTTGAAAAAAAAAAAGGTACCAAAGCAGAGGTATTAATATAATTTAAATAAGTTAAGATTTGTTGATATTATGTCAAGTTTACATCTCAACAATACGATTTCGTTTTCCTCTTGAAAAAAGAAAAATCTGAGTAATGGGAGATTTAGATTATGAAATGGGCAAGGAAAAAGTCATCATTCACATCATTTTAGTCCTTCAGATCTTAGGATTTTAATTTGTGGTCAATCTATCGAGAATTTTTTTAGGTGGAGAAATATTGAAGCTTTGGTGTCAATCCACTGAATACAAAGATTAACACAGCAGGTAAATATCAGTAGTGTTTGTTGACAAAGGTGAAGATAATTCGTCAACTAAAACCTAGGAAAGGTGCATTGATTAGCGCCCTTTACTCAATCTAAGTTGCTGTGTCAGGCACATGATAAATCGCCGACCAACTCACCAACCATTTAACATATATTTGCTTGAATGACTGAATCAATTAAGTTTACTATTCAGTAGGCACCAATGCCCTTTTGAAGGTTGTGGGTTTGAGAGAACTTAAGGATGTAAGATGGACAGAGAACTGAAGGGATCATAAACAAGAAGCTTTAAGATTTTGCTTTACACTTTAGAATATAAGATGGACAGAGATTTTGAGGGATACTGCCATATCTTTGCGGGTTAGTCTTGTCTGGGTAATTCAGTGCAGTTGCTTTTATCTTGATTCACTCACAGTAGAGTAGACTCATCTTTAAGAGTTCCTTTCACTGTTATAAATATTCATGCAGGAGTTCTGCACTGAAGCTATACTTTTGTGTAAAAAGAGTTAAATGTTGACAATTGCATACATACACACACAAAAAAAGAAAGATAAAAAAGGAATTTAACAGGAGACAACTGCCATTTGTCAGTGTGTTAAGTCCCATCTTCTCTCATTAATTAAACAACACAATTGCAACGTGCTTACATAAATCTACCTTTGAAAGATCCTCTACTTCATAAACATACAAACAAATCCATCAAATACCAAACCCCCTCTCCCCTCCTCTTTCTTTCTTCAACTCAAACAACAGCAATAGAAAAACAAGGTTAAAATGCCGGGTGATCTGGCCAAGACAGACTCCGAGGCGAGCAGCCTAAGTCAATCATCGCCACCAAGGTCCCCTCGTCGACAAATGTACTACGTTCAGAGTCCATCAAGGGATTCCCATGATGGTGAAAAGACTACCAACTCCTTCAACTCCACCCCGGTGCTCAGCCCCACCCACTCTCGCTCCAACTCTTCCTTAGGCCCTCATTCTTCCCGCGAGTCTTCTTCCACCCGCCTCTCAAAACACCATGGATCTCGCAAGCCTCGCACCAATAAGCAGTCATGGAAAGGGTTCGACGCCATTGAAGAAGAAGCTTTGCTTGACGGTGAAGCTGCCCATCATGCCCTACACCGTCGACGTTGCTATTTCCTCTCCTTTCTTGTTGGCTTCTTCGTGCTTTTCACTACGTTTTCATTGATCCTATGGGGCGCTAGTAGACCTCAGAAACCTAAAATCACCATGAAGGTAAAAAAAAAAAATCCAATCATTTCTACATCTGCCATGCATTCTGTTAGCTTTAACAAAATTGTGTAAAGGGTATTGATTGTTGTTGTTGTAGAGCATTTCGTTCAATGAATTTGTGGTACAAGCTGGTGCGGATTTCTCAGGGGTGAGTACTGAAATGGTGTCGATGAGCTGCACAGTGAAGCTCACATATCGAAACACAGCTACATTTTTTGGGGTTCATGTAACATCAACACCCTTACATCTCTCTTACTCTCAGCTCA
Source organism: Gossypium gossypioides (assembly GCA_013467495.1). NCBI lineage: Eukaryota > Viridiplantae > Streptophyta > Magnoliopsida > Malvales > Malvaceae > Gossypium > Gossypium gossypioides. Next base: position 9,068,837 of record CM025148.1, on the reverse strand, counting down.
CAGTGGCCACTGGATCGGTAAATCAGCAATGAACCCATCACTTCACTAATATTAAATGTTTTATGCACTTTTGTCTTCTTTCACAATGGGGGGTTCATTTATTTATTCTTCCTAAGCAAATCATTATTATATTATATATGGTTTATTTTGCAGATACACAAGTTTTATCAATCAAGAAAGAGCCAAAGAGCATTGATTGTGATGATGGAAGGGAGTCATATTCCGTTGTATGGAGGAGGAGCTAACTTGGCTAGTCTCAATGGTGCACCCACTCAACCTGTGCCATTGACACTTGACTTCATGGTTCGTTCCAGAGCTTATGTTTTGGGCAAGTTGGTGAAGCCCAAGTTCTATAAAAGAATTCAATGTTGGGTTACCATGGACCCCAAAAAGATGAGTAAAGCTATTTCACTAAAAAACAAATGCAGTTACAGCTAATAATTCAATACATCTGTTGTACTTTCTATCAACAGCCAGGCTTAGATTCTGGGAAGGATATTTAATGATCCTCAAGGGCATTGGAAATGTAGTAGGGGTGGGTCGGTGGCTTCAATATTTGTTTTCAAGACTTGTAATTTGGAGTTTGGCCGACATTTTTTAATGGATGCCTATTTTGCTTTTATCGTTCTTTTATGGCCTCCCAAAATGGGGCATTACGATGTGTAAAATATGATTAGTAACAGGAATTCATGTCAATTTCACATTTTGCAACCTTGAATCCATTACTATTGGTCCAAGATGTAAGATTTTTGAACTTTAGATTATATCCACTAATAAATGCTTCATCCATGGAATACTTTCATTTCCCTTTTCTTGGGAAATGAAAAATTATTGTGTTGAAAATTTTTAAAATAATTTTTGTAAAATAAAATAAAATATGTGAAAATTTTACTTTAGTATAATTTTTTATTTCGACAAGTCCTTATCCTTTTAATTTATACTCTTAACCTTTAATTTATACCTAAATAAGCAAACCCAATTTGAAAAGCAAATGTTTGCAGCTTCCATCTGCTGACTTGCACCTAAGGCAGGTAGGTATCCTGGGGCATACGTTATTATACCAAAAGGGTTTAATTCAGTTTTCCTAACTCCATTTAAGTTTGGTAATGAAGATAAAAGCATCTTTGAAATGAAAAACCAAAGAACATGGCAGTTTTTGGATGTGGGGCAAGCTGCTTTAGGGGTCTAACTCTTGTAATTCTAGCCATTACCAACCATGCCTTAACTAGCCGCCCTTTGCTTCCAACTTCAATGTCATCATACTAGACTAGCAATTTTTGACAAGGGAGAGGTCCACTGTTAATTTATTCATAATTAAGGTATTAAACCACTCTTAATCATCTATGGAGGAAAAAGGTAATATGCATTAAATTAGGTGAAGCAACCTTCATAAATCCAACACCGACGGGGAAAGACAGTCAAAGCAGAAGAGTGGGCAGGGTGTTGAGAAATCATTATTGCTTAAAACATGGAAATCTGTTTTTATCATTCATTTCACCATTTCTTTGTCTAAACAACAACAATAATAATATTGGACAAAATTAATCTATCAATGGAACAAGCACAAGTTTCAATGTTTTCACACGTGAATCCATTTCACACTGTCAAACACGACTACTTTTGAAACTACAAGTCTTAAAAGCTTTGAATTACTCAAGTCAACTGTTAAAATTTCAAACCTCAAAAATGCTGTCGATGAACAATTTACCCATAAAATTCTTAACAACTCGGGTTTGATTTTATGAACATATTCAAAGTTTCAATAAAGAATGGCCTATACAAAATATTTGGCTATTTGTGTAGCCAATCACAACTCTTCTTCATCAGCAAAAAGATTAAAAAAAAATATCAGTCAAATCTATGTTTTCTTCCTCTAATCATTTACAATAAAGATCACCACCAATTGGATCAAGGCCGTCAGATTTGATTAAGGATAATTAAACAACTTTTCTCACGGTGATCCAGCTCTCTGAAACTAACCAACTGGGTGCCTCATCACAAGCCAATTCACGAATCCGATCCGAAGTTGATAAACTGTGACTGGAAAACGAATACCCGATCCTTGAATTTTCTTGGAAAATCGATTGAGAAGAAGCTGTTGATTGAGTTGAAACCCAGTCTGGGAAATCGAAATGGCATCTCGGTGATTCTGAAAGTTCATCAAAATAACAATTTGGAGACGTTGATTCTTCTTCTTCACCAGCCATTAAAGGATGATGGAGGAGCATCTCAGCCGTCCATCTGTTGTCGGGATCCTTAACAAAGCACTTTCCAAGAAAATCTTTTCCTTCCTCCGATAACTCTTGAGGGATTCCGGGCAATTCATCACCAACCCCAATTCGAATCAACAAAGCAGCCAGGTTGGTTCCTGGTTTGAAATTCCAGGCTGGTTTCCCAGTAAACATCTCAACAATGGCGCATCCAAGTGCCCATATATCCACTGCTGAATCATAATCGTTTCCATTAACAGACTCTGGTGCGATATTCAAAGGAGTTCCCCTGATTTCCATCCTCCCCTGTTTTTCTCCTCTTCTCTTTGCTAATCCAAAATCAGCTATCTTCACATCGCCATTCCCAAACAAAAGAATATTTTGAAGCTTGATATCACAGTGAGCGAACCCTTTGGCGTGAACGAAGCTTAGCCCTCTAAGTATGGACCTAACGTATCTTCTAACATCGGGTTCCGTCAAGTTTCCACCATTTCTCTTGACCTGATCGGCCAAGCTTCCTTTATGAGCGTACTCCAAGAACAGATTATAAACCTTCTCCCCATTCTCAACAGTGTAATCGTCACCAAAGCAACGGATGATTTGCGGGCAAAAACCAAGTCGATCAAACACTTCCTTCTCGTTCTTGAGAGAAACAGAGTCGATGGTTGCACAAGACTTAACAGCCATTAGAGGAGATTTTGGAAAATATTTTCCAGGAGCCACCAAATTCACAGTGCCGAAACTTCCACATCCAATCCTATCCCCGCGAACCCACTCCATTTGAATCTCAGTTTTCCCAGTTTGGGTTTAGGAAGAATGGAAGGATGTTTTGTTTCTTTGAGAGAAAGAAAGGAATGCAAATTAAGGGTACGCAGGGCATTATGGTGGCGCAATGTCTTTTTATATATATACACTACCACTAGGAGAAGGATTTTTTTTTAAACATTTTATTTTATAATTAATGCACGTGATGTTTGTGTTTTCTTCTTTAATTTGATTTCCCAAATTTTGAATATGAAAAAAATAGCTTAACCCCAGTTTTTAAAACATGGTTGATGTGGAGAATCCATAAATCTTTCTTTACTAACTACGTGGATCCCCAACTATTGTTTCTTACAAAATTTCAAGGGTAAATTACACCAACAATCACTAAACTTTGAGATAACTGACAAAACAATTACTCTGGTTTCAATTCAGTCACTCAACTTTCGAAAAATAACAAAACAATCATTACCGTTACAGACGTAATAGAAAGTTGAGGTGACCCGTTAACTTGCCATGTTGGCATCCCAAGTGGAAACGACGAAAAAGAAAAAAAGAAAAAAAAACCCAGAACTGAAAAAGGAAGACAGTGGGGAAGCAAAATATGAAAGGGGAGACCCAGATCTAAAAGCTTTACACCATTTCGTTAACTTGTAGTATTTGACTAGAACAAAAAAGAAAAGAAAAAACAGTGGGGAAGCAAACGATGAAAGGAAAGACCTAGATCTAAAATCTCTTTTTTTCTTCTTCTCTGTGTTGAGTGTTTTTCTTTTTCACCTTGCTTGTTTCTTACGCAGAAAAGAAAGGAGAAGACAATAAAAAGAAATTGAAACCAAAATTAGGATTTAGAAACTGGTAAAATACTAAAAACCCATATCTTTCTCTCTTTCTCCTGCTTTATTCTTCTTATTGTCCTTCAATCTTTGTTTTTTGTTCTAGTTACTTATGTATTGTTATTGACCAAAATTAGGCAGAGAAGGCTTTTTATTTATTTTTGGTGATTTAGTATTTCATAAATCTGTGGGACAAAGTTTAGCTTGGAAAAATTAGCGAAGTATATATTTGGTTGTGCAATTGTTGGGGGAGGTTGAAATTTATCCACAACAACATCAATTAAGGGAAAAAGAAGAAGAATATTGGGGAAAAAAACACTAACCCATTTTAATGGCGATGCAAGTGCTGGTGGCCGGAGCACTTGTCGTCGGTGCTGCTGTTTTGTTTGTAGGGTCATTAAAGACTTTGAGAGGAATTTTATAGTCTCTTTTTCTTCTTTTTCTTCTTCTGTTATTAGGGGTTTTTTTTTAATTTCTTCTTAAATTGGGTGGGTTACCACTGTGGACATCTAACATGGCTAGTTAACTGGCCACGTCAGCTAGTTAACTGGCCACGTCAGCTAGTTAACTGGCTACGTCACCTGTCACATTAGGTATGTAATGGAAAATGTTAGTGGGTAAATGATTTGTCACTTTTTGATAACGTTAATGACTAATTTGTTATTTTTCAAAAGTTGGTGACTAAATTAAAACCAAAGTAACTGTTTTGTCAGCTACCCCAAAATTGAGTGACTATTGATGTAATTTACCCAAATTTCAATTTCACTAAATTGTCATTTGGGGAATAAAAATGTATAAGATAATTA
>CM025148.1:8973205-8984440 GCA_013467495.1 Gossypium gossypioides | reverse complement strand
TCAAGTTATTGCTTCGACACCTACTCTCACAATTTATCTCGTTTCTATCCATTTATTGCACTAACATTGATAAACAAAAGACAACCATCCTCGTGGGATTGCTATCCAACAGACTCATATTTGTCTACTATACTTGCATCTATAGTGTACGCTTGCACATTATTGCTGTGACGTTCAACAGCCGATCTATAATCGAAATCCTTTATCCATATTTTCCTTTAGTTTTAAAATTTTTCATTTAGATGTTGAACCTTGACTCACTCTTTCAAGTGATTTTTTGCTAGACTCAATCTCTTCTCTCCGACTCAAGACTTCAGTAATCCAACATCCCACCCGGTTCAATTGAGTTAGGGTTAGTATGGTAGTGGAATGAAAAGCCACTCCTTCCTCTCTCCTTTTCCTTGAGACTGAATGTATTTAGAGGCCATGTTATATTGTTTTCCTTCAAATGTTAACATATCGTATACTACATTTTGTTGAAGGGTCGATCGGTACCAACTGAATAATTACTAAAGTTAGGGATGAGATCATATTACGATTGACTTCTATAAGGGTGTGTATTGATCAGAGTGTTATTAAATGGATTTATGCCATAAACTGTTAAAATGACCTCCCTAATTGAAAGATCATTTTTTTTGATAAGTAGGTAACTTATTGAGTAGATCCAAGTATGAGCGTTCATAGAGTGGTGTTCTGCTTTGGATCTACAAACAAGTGTGGGTTAACTTACTTGAAATATATATAATATTTTTTGATAGATAAAATATAATTAATGATAATTGAAACCTTGTTAAAAATCTCTATAACATGAGAAGTTGAGAATACACTATGTATTCAAAAAGGGATGTTAAACCCATAAAACAGGTATTAGTCAAGTAAGTATCTCGAACTGACCGTATGTGATATTTGATTGGATTTGATAAATATTTAGAAATTATGTGCATATTTCCATTTCTCATGACATGTGATATGATGACATTATATAATAAGCCTAATATATAAATCATGCCACCAATATTGAAATTGAGACTTGATTGCATGTTAAACATGCCCTACATGATATTATCCAATTTGCATGTTCAACATGCCCAATATGACAAGTGATAGCTTGAAATGAGTAAAATGTTTCTATTCATTATGATCATATCACATGCTTGGGGTGGGATCTTGTAAGGAGTAAGAATTAGTGGCTTCGTCCACAAATGGTAAATCTTGAAAAGAGTTATATTTCTTGGCTTTAAACCTAGCTAATTGCATGTACTTAAGTAAATTTAGTTCTACTTTAGGATATTCCACATAATTTTCATTACATTACATTAAGAAGATTGGGCTATACTTAAATGTTATTATATGTTACTTTTACTTGTTTGCAGGAATGATTTATTTGGTAGTAATTAGCAGGTGTAGGATGCAGAGAAAGAAATAAATGAATGAAGGTTTACCATGGCAAAAGGTTGGACAGTTTGCCAACACGAATGTCATGGTAATTCCAAGAAGACCGAGTCAACACTCAACGCATAACAGTTTTAGCCCAACTTTACTTATACCAGAAAATTTGCCTAAAAAAGAAGAAAAAAAATCATGAAATCATAGGCTGATAACCACCTATTTAAAACCAAAAAGAAAATTCAAAAAAGAGAAGAAGATATTTTGGGTTGTTGGATTTACCCTAGGTAAAAAGCTTAGAAAAAGCCAAAGGAGGAAACCCTTAACGACGAACAAGGGTGGAGATCCATAGGCGAAACCAGAGGGTAGCAATTGAGTAGAGATGGAAAGAGGAAGACGAGGGCAATCCCTCTCAGCCACCACAAGACACTATGTCGCTGGAGTGTGACCTGGACATGCGAAAGCTATCTTCCTGTTGTTCTTGTGTTATTTATTAACCATTTCTTCGTGAATTGATTTGATGAAAATGATGTTGAATGATATTTTGGTTTTGAATTTTATTTGCCAACCCATGATCTAAATCTCATAAGGTTGGGATTATATGATGAAACCTTTATTTTCTTCAATGGTTGAAGCATAGATTTGAATTAATTTACTATTTCATTCAATTGTTTTTATTTTTAAATTGTATGCGTGCAATCCCTAGACATAGACAACTGTGCAGCATGCCCATAAACTAATTTAATTCTAAAAAGGTTGGATTAGTTGGACCGAAATTGAATTATATGAGAAAGTACTTGACAAATACTTGTGGTAGACTCTAGACATAGAGCAGCATTGATATAAAAAGAAACAATGCAGGGTATCATATTAAAGGGTTATAGACACGGGCAAGGTAACTTGAGGTTTTTGCTATCGAAAGAAGTAGACCACTTTAGAACTCTTTTGAGTAGTAGATTGATTACGACTTTGCTGAGGCATTTCTGACAGTAATCGTAGATTCTTAGTAATTCCAACCTTCTATATCAACATCGTATATCCCTTATCCCTTGCCGTAGTATCTTTTCCACTGTATCCTTAATTGTTTATTTGTTCAGTTACATATTATTCATATAATAATTTTCGTAATTGCCATTACATTTTTACTCTTGCATTGCCACAACATTTTCAATTATTCATCAATTACACATTTTGTTAAAATTAATATTCATTTTGTTTACCACTGCGTTCTTATCATTATTTTGCTATAACATTAATCTAACATTATTATAATAACTTGACCATTTGTATACCTAATTTGATCCCTGTGGAGACGATCTCAATTATCACTTTATTACTCGATTCGACATGTATACTTGCACAATTTGCATATCATATTCACAAGCAACAAGTTTTTGGTGCCATTGTCGGGGATCGGCAATTTGGTGTAATTTAGTTTGGTTATTTTAATTAATTCCATTATTTTTTTAAACTTGGTTTAATTTAATTTCTACAGGTTTGCCATGAGTGCATGAGAAGAGGCATTCCTGCTAATAAAAATTATCCTTTTGACCTAGAGATCGAGAGAACTTTGTGAAGAAGGCGAAAAGAATTGAGAAAAATGGCTAGAAATGGGAATGATCCTGGTCTCAATGATAATCCAAATGGTTTTGGTCTCAATGATAATCCAAATGGTCAAGATGTCCTCCTATTCGTCAGGTGATAGATGACCAAGATAGACCAATCCGAAAGCATGTTGTTCCAATTTTGGATGACCTAAATCCAGGGATAGTTAGACCACAAATACAGGCTTAGCAGTTTGAACTGAAACCAGTAATATTTTAGATATTGCAAACAGTAGGACAGTTTGGTAGACTGCCCACTGAAGATCCAAGATAGCATTTAAGACTTTTTCTAGAAGTTTGTGACTCATTTAGACAACAGTGTATGCCTGAAGACACCCTGAGACTTAAATTGTTTCCATATTCTTTAAGAAATCGTGCAAGAGCATGATTGAATCTTTTGCCGTCGAGAATAGTGGCATCATGGAATGATCTTTGCCATTAATTTTTGCTACGATATAATTCCACAAATATGAATGCCAAGCTTAGAAATGACATCAAATCTTTTCGGCAACTAGAGAATGAAGTGCCATATGAAGCTTGGAAACGATTCGGAAATGTCCCATGCATGGATTTCAACACTAGACTCAGATGAAGATATTCTATAATGGGTTTAATGCACATACAAGGATGATAGTTTATGCCTCCACCAATGGTACCTTATTGGATAAATATTATAATGAAGCATATGAGATTTTGGAAAATACTGCCAATAATGATTATCAATATTCGACCACGAGTGTTTAGACGGGTAAGAAAGTTGCTGGCACAATGGAGCTCGATGCAATCACTTCATTGATAGCGTAGGTATCATATTTAACTAATATGATAAAAACAATAAAGAGGCCCACTACAGTTCAGGAAATAAAATCAGCTTAACTATCGTGCGTTTATTGTGGTGAAGATTATGTGTTTGATGAATGCCCATCATGGGTAATTTTAATCGTAACAATAATCTCTATTCCAACATCTATATTCTAGGGTGGAGGCAACATCCAAAATTTAGTTGGAATAATCAAAGTGAGGGGAATTTTAACAATGCTGTAAGACAGAAGGCCAACAGTGAACCATCTGGTTATAATCATCCTATGCCAAGGCAAAATGTACAACAAGGTTAGGCATCATCATCTATTGAAGATTTGTTTAAAGAATATATGACCAAGAATGATGTCTTAATTTAGAGTCAAGTTGTTTCCCTCCGAGCTCTTGAGAATCAAGTGGGCCAAATAGCAAATGTTGATTCAAGGCCACAAGGAGCTTTGCCAAGTGATACTAAGAATTCAAGATCACAAGGGAAAGAGCAGTGCAAGGCCATCACCCTTAGAAGCAGAACTCATCTTGATGATGTAGCTTAATATGCCACAGCAGGAGAGGATAACTCGAATAACAACCATGTAAAGACCCTAGAGCCATCTGAAAAGCACACTGTACCTAAAAAGGGTAAACGGCAGAATGTTGCAGCAGAATCATATCGTGTTGCCAACAAGAGCGCCACAGCAAAACAATATCAATAACCTAAAGGAAGACCGCATCTACCTTTTCCTCAATGATTCCATAATTCTAAATAGGATGTTCAGTTCAAAAGATTTCTAGATATTTTGAAGCAACTCTATATCAACATACCGCTAGTAGAAGCTTTGGAGCTAATGCCTAATTATTCAAAATTTATGAAAGATATACTGTCAAAGAAGCATAGATTGGGAGAATTTGATACTATTTCTCTCACTGAAGGTTGCACAGCAATGTTGATGAATAACCTACCTCCAAAGTTAAAGGACCCAGAGAGTTTCACTGTCGCATGTTTAATTGGAAACCATTATGTTGGTAAGGCATTGTGTGATTTAAGAGTAAGTATAAATTAAGGCCTCTGTCTATTTTTAAGAAGTTGGGAATTGGGAAGGCAAGACCCAGAACAGTCACGCTACAGCTAGCTGGTCGTTCTTACACACATCCAGAAGGTAAAATTGAAGACGTGTTGGTAAGAGTAGATAAGCTTATTTTTCCAGCCGATTCCATTATTTTAGAATGTGAAGCTGATAAAGATGTACTGATTATCCTTGGAAGACTTTTTCTTGCTACAAGTAGAACTTTAATCGATATGCAGAAAGATGAACTCACCATGAGGATGAATGATCAGCAAGTCACATTCAATGTATTTAATGTGTTGAAATGTGCTGATGAGAATGAAGAATGTCGTGCCATTAAATTCATAAAAAATCAATAGAGGAAGAGTTCATGAGATTTTGCCATAACAACTTTGATACTGATGAAAATTCATTTGAGCGGAGACCCTTGTGCACTTTGTTGGAGCAAAATAAACCTTTCAATTTTGATGAAAAATGTTTGGTAGCTCATGTATATCCAAATAGAGCTGTTGATGTCAATGACATGGAAACGAGGGATACATTTAAAGTTAATGGACAAATCTTGAAGCACTACTAGGGTGCTCATGTAGAGCGAGACAAACTGTCCATTGATATTCAAGATTTTTAACTTTAACATCTTGAAAATTCTTTTTATTTCATTTTTTCAATTTAAATTTCTCTTAGTTATTTCATTTCCTTTATTTAATAAACTGCAAAAGGGGAAGGGGTCAGTGATGCAGAGCACGCTAAGACAAATCCTTCCAATGAAGAGAATGCACCCAAAGCACCGGAGGAAGAACCAGAGAAAACAGAGTTTGTCAGCATTGAGACTGACCGTGAGGACAAAGAAGAAGCAAATCCCTCAGTTGCACCACCAGTGGACAGCACTGCGGCTTTTCCACTGAACCAATGACTGAACAGGATTGTGAGATCGATCAAATTATTGATGAACTCACCAAATTTGATAATGAAGTGGATGATATACCACTCAATTTACTTAAAAGGTCGATATGTTATAAGATAAGTGTACGAAAGACCATTCACCGCAATTAAAGTACCACCATTCAGTTCCAAGCTCAAGAAGTTTTTCTCCCTTTATTGCATCTCATTAGGTACATATATATGTTCTTGCATTCATGATTCATATCTATACATGCATTGAGGACAATGCATCCTAAGGTTTGAGGGTGTATTGTGCATCTAGACTGCATTAGATATTTAGTTGAGCATGTATGTTTTATTATTTTTGTTCATTTGCCATTCATTTTTCCATAGCACACATAACTGACAAAAAAATTGTTTAGACTGTGATGAGTGTATTTTTTTCTGTGATGTTCAATGAGGAACTTAGTTCTTCTATACACTTAGAAAGTTCTAACAGTGGATTAGGTGACGTTAGCTTAGGATAGTTTGCTTACAAATTGACCCCTAAAATTAGGATGTCCTAATTCCAATTCCAATTGATCTATAGTAAGTTTCTTTTGGTAAACTTAGAGATTCTTGAAGATAAATTCAATACAATGGCAATACTCAACAATGAATAAAGTGGAAATGTTTAAGAAAATTCAAGAAAAAAATAATCTAAAAAATGCCATAAATACTCCAATGCTTAGAACTACTAAGTAGGTCAGCAAAATTTTGTTCGCTCCATTGTGTTATTGATCAGGAAAGTAAGTTTGAGTAAGAGTGTGTAAAAAAAAGTAGTATAGGGGTATTCCACTGTAGTAATATGCTGAGTAGCTAAAGGGGTAGTTGTTTGCTCTATCTTTTAGTCAAAAGCCTTAGCTTCATGAGTGAGTATTCAAATCATGACATGATTGAGTATTCAACAATTTAGTGTATGCTCCATTGTAATTGTTGAGTCAAATAATCATGTTACAAGCTGAATGCCCTAGTGAAAAAAAAAAGACATAATAAATGGATATGTATGTATTTGCGTATGTATAAGGCCAGAGAAAAAACAAAGGAAAACTGAGTTAGTTAAAAGATGAACTAAGTAAATTAGAAGGTACTTTCTATAGTGAAAATTACATCAATACATAGGATTTTTCTTTCTTTTAGGGCAATATTTTCTGTACTGCCTTTACTAAATAAGCTTATGAAACTTGATCAAATTTTTATACATAGAAGATTGCTGAAAATTGAAGTACAAAGTGCTCTTTTAAGGGTCTCACAATGCAAAGGTGATTATGTTGCTATGACAATTCTTATGTTCATTCATTCATGCATATCTTGCTTGAGGACAAGCAACAACTCAGGTTTGGGGGTGTGATAAATCTTGAAAAGAGTTATATTTCATGCCTTTAGACCTAGCTAATTGTCTGTATTTAAGTAAATTTAGTTGCATTTTAGGACATTTCATTTGTAATTTTCATTGCATTACATTAAGAAGATTAGACTGTGATTAAATGTTATTATATGTTACTTTTACTTGTTTGCGAGAATGATTTATTTTGTAGTAACTGGCAGGTGCAAGATGAGGAGAAAGAAATAAAGAAATGAAGGTTTGTCGTGGCAAAAGGTTGGACAATTTTCCACCATGAATGACGTGGTAATTCCAAGAAGACCGAGTTAACACTCAATGCATAACAGTTTTAGCCCAACTTTATTTATACCAGAAAATATGCCTAAAAAAGAGGAAAAAAGATCATGAGATCGTAGGCTGGTAACCACCTACCCTAAAGGAAGGGATTTTAAACCAAAAAAAAATCTAAAAAAGAGGAGAAGATTCTTGGGTTGTTGGATTTACCTTAAAGAAAAATCCTATAAAAAGCCAAAGGAGGAAACCCTTAATGACGAACAAGGGTGGAGATCCGTAGACAAAACTAGAGGGTACCGGTTGAGGAGAGATAGAAAGAGGAAGACGAAGGCATCATAGGGCACTGTGCCGCTGGAGTGTGAACTGGACACGCGAAAGCTATCTTCCCGTCGATATTCTATTATTTCTTAACTATTTCTTTGTGAATTGATTTGATGAAAACGATGTTGGATGATATTTTGGTTTTGAATTTTATTTGCAAACCCATGAGCTAAATCTCATAGGGTTGGGATTACATGATGAAACCTTTATTTTCTTTAATGATTGAAACATAGATCCAAATTAATTTACTGTTTCATTTAATTGTTTTTATTTCTAAATTTTATGCGTGCAATCCCTAGACATAGACGATTGTGCAGCATGCCCATAAACCAATTTCATTCTGAAAAGGTTGGATTAGTTGGACCAAAATTGAATGTTATGAGCAAGTACTTGACGGATACTTGTAGTAAACTCTAGACATAGAGCAGTGTTCATACAGAAGGAAATAGTATGGGGTACCGTATAAAGGCCTATAGACACGGGTAAGGTAACTTGAGGTTTTTGCTCTCTAAAGAAGCAAACCACTTTGGAACTCTTCTAAGTAGTAGATTGATTACGACTTTGCCAAGACATTTTTGACAGTAAGGGTAGATTCTTAGTAATTCCAACCTTCCATATCAACATCGTATATCCCTTATCCCTTGCCGTAGTATCTTTGCCACCGCATCCTTAATTGTTTATTTGTTCAGTTACATATTATTCATATAATCATTTTCGTAATTGCCATTACATTTTTACTGTTGCATTGCCATAGCATTTTCAATTATTCATCAATTACACATTGTGTTCACATTAATATTCCTTTTGTTTAACACTGCATTCTTATAATTATTTTTCTATAACATTAATCTAACTTTATTATAATAATTTGACCATTTGTATACCTAATCTGATCCTTGTGGAGACAATCTCACTTATCACTTTATTACTTGATTCGAAGTTTATACTTGTACAATTCGCATATCATATTCAGACGTGACAACAACCTACATGACAGCTTGTCTGCAAATATTGGTGGCTTCGTCCACATTGAAGTGTTTGGATGGATGAGTTCTAGGGAACTTTTTTTTGGAGTGTAGCGATGATGGGTAGATGTTTTATAAAAACTTGCATAATTGTTTTACAAAAATTGCACTGCCATGACTAAACTTGATTATGTTAGATGATGAATATGTGTTTATTTGTTATTTAACTTATTGTTATTTAATTTGATATAAGACCCATACTGGACTTTAAAAGCTCACCCCATTAGTTCTGAACCTTTCAGGTAATACACAGACTTAGGACTTAGACTCGTCATTCGGAGGAGCCCTTCGGATGGATATTTTAATAATGGGTTTTCAAACTATTTTTGGATGATATTTTGGGCTTTGGATTGTTTAATTGGGTTGTTTATTTATTTTACAAATTTAAACTGTCATGCATGCATACTCTATGAATTTACAAATATTTTATATCTTTTTAATCATTTTTTATATTAATTTTATTTTACTTGATTTTATACAAGTCTATAACTTTATGAGTTTCTAAATATTTTTAAAAGACTGCTATTTAAGATTTTTATCAAAATCATTTTTAAAGGAAATAATTAAGAATATTACGAAACCTTTACTTAAATGATTTATGACGAGATTCTTTGGCATTATAATAAACTTCACAAATATTCACGTTTTAAATAATTATTTTCCAAAAAAAAATATTGATATTTGAAAATTTTTAAGTTTCGTGAACACAATCGAAATCTAGCTACTTTAACAAATAAATGTTTTCAATGATTTTAGTGTGACTTTCGAGATTCTGTCATAAAGTTTAGGCTGGGTTTGGGTTGTTACATTTACGTTAGCGTGTTGTAACATTTTAGTCACCTAGCCATTAATTTTCATTAACGGTGTAACGGTAAGCTGATGTGGCACATTAAATCATCATTTCAAATAAAAATTTTAGGTTAAATTATACAATTGGTCCCTATATGTTTTCGTTTTGAGCAATTTAAATTTTTTTCTTTTATGTTCTTTTAACTTTCTTTCTTTTTTTTCATTATTTTTCATTCCCTTCTGCTTCTCCCTCTATTTTCCTCCATTCTCTATTTATTTTAATATAGTTTTTCTATGTTTTCCATTTGTTAAAACTAGTCCCTATACTTTTATTTTTTTAATTTTTTTTCTCTTTTCATATTTTTCAGTGTAGAAACATAATATTTGTCCACCAAATAAACCAAGTTCTTGCTTCTTTCACATGATTCCTAAATTGAATTTCGCTCAAAACCGCACATCAATCATTCTTAATCAAATCTCAATTTTAATATAACCTAATTTTGAAACTAAAATTGGATCTAACTAATCAATATAAAAAATCATATCCTTATTCAAATCTAAACATAAATTGAATTTTTTATACTCCAAACAATTTTTTTTTTGTTTCCAAATTTTTACATAATCGTGTAGATTATTCCTTTCTTTTTCTTCTATTTTTGATGAATAAAATTAAGCAAACGATAAATTGATCTAAACCTTCTTGGATATTCCGAAGCAAACTTGATTGGAAGCCAAGCATGGAAGAACCGAAAAGAGAAAAGGAGCATGGAACCAAACTGGTTTTGGTAAAGTTGAGGGTAAGTTTCGTATGGTGGTCATTTTACACATTGAGAGTGTAGAGCTAGTTTGAAGAATCCGTGAAACAACATAGTTTCGAGAGGGCGAGAATGTTGTAGGTAAGGTAGATAAGGTGGTCGTGGGGGTTGGTTAGGAGGTTGAGGGAAAGGGTTCAGAAAACTTTGTTGACGGTGGACTGCCATAAGTCACGAGTGGTGAGATCTTCGAGTGAGTCGAGCTTGTAGACTAGGTCATTGAGAGATCCAAATTGATTCGTTAAAACTATTATGGATGATGAGGGTTTGTAATTGTTGGGTGAAAATATGCGAAGCAAGTTTTATTTTGGTTTTAGCTTTTGCCTTTTCTTTTTTCATAAACATAAAAAAAATTATCAAATGGAAAACATAGAAAAACTATTAAAAGAAATGAAGAAGGGAGGAAAATAGAAAGAGAAGCAGAAGAGAATGGAAAATAAAGAAAAAAAATGAAAGTTAAAAGAACATTAAAAAAATTTGCTCAAAATGAAAAAAATTATAGGGACCAACTGCATATTTTAACCTAAAAGTTTTGTATGAAATTATTATTTAACATGTCACGTCAACTTACCGTTATAGCGTTAACGACAATTAACGACTCAGTGACTAAAATGTTACAACACGATAATGTAAGTGGCTAAAACATAATATTTCAAACAGAAGTAACTAAAATGTAACCTAAGGCAAATAAATATGACTATTTTAATAGTTTACCCTTATTTTAAAACTTTTCCACTCCCCCCACATTTTTTTTCCCAATATATTATCATTATCTTTATTTAAACTAAACCAATAAGATATATAGAAAATTAAATCACCTTTCTTTTAACGTAGTCCTAGAAATTAAATTAATAAATAAATTTAAAATCCTAATATATTATAATGTGAATATTTATG
>CM025148.1:8916307-8955288 GCA_013467495.1 Gossypium gossypioides | reverse complement strand
GGGTTTTTAAACCTAGAAACGAATTTTTACCAACGAGTTCAATTTTTGCTAAACACCTCAATGTGACACAGCCAGATTCAACCATAACTCCTAGGCCAGGTTTGGGGTGTTACAGGGTCACACAGTCATGTGGCCAGGTCGTGGGGCCAAACCGTGTACAATTAAAAAATAAGTTCACACGGCCGTGTAACAACCTATGTCCATGTGGAAAAAGCCTGCACCAAAATTAAATAGGCCACATGATGTATGAAGTGACCGTGTGCACCTAAAATGACTTCTAAAAAAGGGCAATTCACCACCCATTTCCTAGGTACCAAGACAAACTGATATCAACCATTTTCATACCTTCAATACACATTCAAACATGCTTAAAACACACCAAAACATTCAACCTAAGTGCCTAACCAATATGCTCTCATTGGCACCACATTTTATACGCTAAACTAAATTTCCATTCACATAGAATTTTACCATATCTCAACCACTTCCAAGAAGCATAAACCACATAACTAAAGGCACCTACATAGGGATATACACAAGCCAAAGCCCAAAGATATATACACATCCACAAGTATGCTTAAACCAAAGCTTTAACAATATCATAACAAAAGAACTTAAAAGCTCCTAGTACATGCCATTTATAACCCAACATCAAAATGACCAAAACTTATACCGAGTTGAAGAACAGATAGTGTGTGTGCTCTAACTTAAACTTTCAACCGACCGAGATTTTCGATGATCTACAAGGATAGAAAATAACTAACATAAGCAACTAGTGCTTAGTAAGCTCGTAAAACATAAACTTAAAATTACTGAACCTGTATATATTCGAACTATTCATGCTTAAATTCATTCATTAGATCATGAGCATATATTTCTTTCCTATACAACACAAACCTCTTAAGGTTAGTAAGTATAATAATGAAACATATAATTCCAACATATCATGGAACATGTAATAACAAACATGTCAAGTACACATTTCATTCATAATATATCCAAATAGCATAACTTTTCCATTTTAAGTGTTCAAACCAACATTTTCTAATTCACATGTCAAGATTATACAACATTTCATATATATGCAACCGTTTAAGCCTTTATCACCCATTGAAGTAAATGAAATAACATCAGATACTCAGGAAAATGCTCACACATGTTGTGACTGTAATTGTATATGCTTACACGAGCTGTGGGTCAGGATGTTAGGCTACACGATGTTGCTCACATGAGTTGTGGAGCATCCGCAATAAATGCAGGACCTCAACCATCGGTAGGACATCCAAGACCAACACCCAAAACTGTAAATAACCCCTAATGAAATTTCATTTGTATCCTAAGTATTTACGAGGTTCATACGGGCCACATTACATATTCGAATCATTTAACTCCATTTCCACTATACCATTTCAAGGTCGTGTCCATGTATTTCACAATTTTCAAACACAATCATCAATTTAATCAACATCGCAATTTAGTCCACAATCACTAATCAACATATATCATTCAATTTAACTATACCAAACATGAATAATAGTTAACATTTTACGGAGACCAACAATTAATAAGTTTAAACAATATATGAACTTACCTAAACAAAATTAGTTACGAATTCAATGCCGGTGAGTAATCCGTTAATTTAGCTTTTCCACAATTCGAGTCCGATTGATTCGTTTCTTGATCATGCATGAAAACCAAGCTTGGTCGATTCTCAAGCTAACAAAAATGGTGATTTTCCATCCAAAAAAGAAATAAATAAAGAAGATGATAGCATTTTAATACATATTTTTTATGACATTATTTGATTACTTACTAAATTACCCTTAAAATTTTACTTAACAATTAACAAAACAGTGTCCATAACCATCCACTATATATCTATATGGTATATTTACCATTTAAGTCCATTAATTTATATTTCTATTACCATTTAACACATTTATTTATTAGGAACCAACTTTTGCAGCTTTTACAATTTAGTCATTTTTATTTAATTAACTAACTAAACGTTGAATTTTTATAACCAAATTTTAATATGACCTTGCAATAACCCGATAAATAAAAAATAAAACACTAACACACTAGTCAGAATTGTGGTCCCAAAATCACTGTTTCTGATACCACTAAACACGGGTTGTTACAACTCTCCTCCCTAAAGGAATTTTCGTCCTCGAAAATCATACCAGAGAATATGTTCGGGTATTGTAATCTCATAGCTTCTTCTGGTTCCCAAATAGCTTCCTCAATTTCATACAGATGCCAAAGAACCTTAACTAAAGCTATGCATTTATTTCTCAATTCTCTGATTTTTTGAGCTAGAATTTTAATCGGTTCCTCACTATACAACATATCAAGCTATAATTCCACATCAACCAACAAAATCACATTTGAGGATCAGATCTATACCAACTCAGCATCGATACATGGAAAATATTATGAATTTTCTCCAATTCTGACAGTAAAGCTAAACGATAAGCTACCAACCCGATTCTCTCAAAAATCTCATACAGACCAATGAAACGCGGCCTAAGCTTTCCTTTTCGACTAAAACGGAAAACTTTTTCCAAAACGACAATTTTAAAAACACTTTATCGCCAACGTGATACTCTATGTATTTTCTTTTCAAATCAGCATACGATTTCTGACGATTAGAAGTAACTTTTAAACAATCTCGTCTCCCTTTCACTTTTTCTTTGATTTCACAAATCAAATCAGTACCTAAAAGATTTTTTTCACTCAATTTAGTCCAGTATAATAGAGTTTTGCACTTTTGACCATACAAAGATTCGTACGGGGCCATTGTAATGCTCGACTGGTAGCTATTGTCGTAAATAAATTCAACCAATGGGATGAATATCTACCACTTACCTTCGAATTCAAGAATACAACAACGAAGTATATCATCGAGTATTTAAATCACTCTCTCCAACTGGTCATCTGTCTGTGGATGAAACGTTGTGCTAAAAGTAAATTTAATGCTCAAAGCTTCATGTAATTTACCCTAAAATCTAGAGGTGAATCATGGATCACGATTAGAATTAATCAACAAGGGCACCCCGTGCAATCTAACAATCTTAGGAACATATAACTCTACTAATTTCTGTAGCGAAAAATCTGTGTGAATAGGAATAAAATGTGTGGATCTAGTCAAATGGTCAACAACAACCCAATTTGCATCTTTCCCCCTTAGAGATAATGGTAACCCTGACACTAAATCTATGGTAACTCGTTCCCATTTCCATTTCGGAATCATAACACATTGTAGAAACATTGAAGGTACCTGATGCTCGGTTTGAACTTGTTGAAAAATCGAACATTTTATTACTACCAGGGTGAATCGAGTAACTGTTGTTGTGAGCTTCTCGTAAAGTTTCTTGTTTGACTTTAGAAGTCTTCAAAATTCACAACACATTTTAGAAGTATAAGCTACCATCATCACCAATATGAAATTCTGTATCTTGAAATTTCTCGATTTGCTCCTTTGTAAAAACATCGATTTAGCTTTTAATTTAGCCAAAATTAATATGTGGTCAACCAGTGTCAGACGAGTATTCATAGCTTTTAAAGCAAACAATGGCTTTCGACTTAAAACATCCACAATAACATTAGCTTTTCCTAGGTGATAGTCAACAATCAAATCGTAATCTTTTAACAACTCCAACCATCTACATTGACGCAAATTTAGTTCTTTTTAGGACATCAAATATTTCAAGCTTTTATGATAGATGAAAAATGCTCGGATCTTCTCTTATGCCATCTGCTAATACCACATGACCCTAAAATCTAAATTCTCGAAGCCAAAATTTGAATTTACTAAATTCTGCAAATAGTTGTTTCTCGTGCAATGTTTGCAACACAATGCTCAAATGTCAGGCATGCTTAGTCTCATCTATCAATTAAATCAATATGTCATCGATTAAAACAACAATGAAATTTTCTAAATACGATCAAAATATTCTGTTCATTAGGTCTATAATTATAGCAGGAGCATTTGTTAAACCGAACGACATAGCTAAAAATTCATAGTGTCCGTATCTGGTTTTGAAAGCTATTTTTGGCACATTTGAATCTTTAACCTGAAGCTGATAATATCCCGAACGAAGATCAATTTTTGAAAACACTGTATCACCTTTCAGCTCATCAAACAAATCATCAATGCGAGACAACTATATTTTTTAATCGTAACTTTATTCAACTATCGATAGTCAATACACAATCAAATCAACCTGTCTTTTTTCTTAACAAGCAACACAAGCGTACCCCAGGGAGAAACGCTAGGCTGAACAAATCCTTTATCTGTCAATTCTTGTAACTATGCTTTTAATTCTTTTCATTCGACTAGATCTATTCTATATAGAGCAATCAATATCGAAAAAGTTCACGATACTAATTCAATAGCAAACTCAATCTCTCTGACTGACGGTAACCCTGGCAAGTCTTCTAGAAATACATCCGTAAAATCACAAATAGTCGGGACTAATTCAACTTTCAATTCTAAAGCTTTAGCATATAAAATATATGCCAAACACACACCACACCATTTTCTTACAAGTTTCTGAGCTGACAAAGCAGAAATAATATTGGCGACACTGTCTATTCTGTCTGATTCAACTTTGATTGTTTCACCATTCTGACATATTAAAGTAATCTATTTTCATCTACAATTCACAACCACATCATGCAAAGTAAACTAATCTATGCCGAGAATAACAACAAATTTGTTAAATGGCAACAACATTAAATCAGTTGGAAAGTCACAATCCCGAACATTCAGTGGATAAATTTTACAAACTTTGTCAACTAACACATACTAACCTAGCAAATTAGTGACTTTCTTTGGTGGCCTACCTTTAGAAGGCATAGCTCTTGATCATACATTCTAAGCTTTATCCCTGTCAGACTATCTGGGCCGTCTTAGAGGAAATGATCTAATGAGTCGCATTTAGAACATGATCCTTCTTTCAACCGACAGTCACCAAAATGTCTTTTTTTGCATTTTTGAAACTCTGGCATATTGACGTTATGAATGTTGCCAACACTTGCTACTGAGGTAGCCTAAGGTCTCGAGCTAGCCTGCTTTCCTCGATCTCTACCAGAAAATCCAAACGGAGCTAACATATGATTGCGAGATTCTTTTACTTTCTTAAAAGGAGAAGAGAAAGATTTTCCCAATTGCCTTTTACTCGAGTCTCAAACTTCAGAATCTATCTTTTTCTTTGCTTTGCTAAAGTCCTCCATTTTCTAAGCTCTATAAACAAATACAATGAGCTCTTTCAAATCGCTGACTGACATATTATTTTAAAACTTTAGTTTGAAAGAATTCAACAACTCAACTGATCTTTCAATATAACTACTGACAGAATATCCCACCATTAGTATATTTCGTCTTTTAATAATGAAACTGCACACCTCAAACAATCATTGGGAGAACATAACAACTAATCAAATACTCTAATAGTATTATCAAACCAGAATTCAGCCTTTTTAAGATCATCCTCGACTTTACCATAAAATTCTTCAGCCCCGTATTTACGAATTTTATGAATAAGAGGCATATTAGCTCGTAGTTGTTCCAAACCTTGACGATTAGGGGAAATCGATTGGGTTACAAGAGGTTCGGAGGTTGTTGAGCTATCGGATTAGTTCTCACAAAATCAGAGAACTATTTAGACATGATATGGAAGAAGGCTTCCCGTTTCTCACTTCCCCAGCCCTTAGAAATAGGTTCACTATGAAAAGAGGCTTTCCATTCAAATGTTCGCTACAGAGGCTTTCCTTTCAAAGGTTCTCAACAGAGGCTTTCCTTTCAAAGGTTTGCCGGAGAGGCTTTCCTTTCAAAGGTTCACCACAAAGGTTTCCTTTCAGGATTTCTCCACAAAGGCTTTCCTGTAAGAGGTTCATCATAAAGGCATTCTTTTCCTAGTATGTTCACGATAGGGATTTTCCTAGACTCACCTTACATGAGGTTTGCCCTTGATCGTTTGGGTCACACAGAAACCCCATTAGGTAATAACCATCCTTTAGTTCTTTCCATATGATGTCGTAGCCCAACTATGGTCTTACAAGATATGTTCCTTTCCATTGCAGTGTCATGGCCATGGACTTTTCCTTTCAGAGATTCGTGTTTAAAGTCTTGAAGGACCCTTTTAGACGACTCTAGAGACAGACAAAGACTAATCATACATACTGACGAATTCATAACAGACACATTCCATAGCATGTTTTCTAGACACATATACACATACACAAATACATTTCAATCATTCATAAACAATCATGATTTAGCTTCAAGATTCATATCACGTACCTAGACCAGTCAGATATCAAACATACAAGATCTATCAAACACTCATTTTACATCCGAACTGTCATACTATACTCATCTAGCTTTCATTTCCTGTTTAAGTTCCTTTTCACAGAAGTTTCTAGAACATATAACATACATGCAAGAGTCAGCTTAGGAACTCACTTGATAACCTCAAACGACAGTTTAGATTCCAAATCCCGCACTCAGCAAGATACTATAGCAACCACTCGACATGGAGGAAAAAATCACTTAGTAAAGCGGAGAATTTTAAATCCAACTTAAACAAGAAAAAGGCTTAGGGGTGATATCCTCCTCTGTATTGAGAGGGACTTGGGCAGTTCAACGTAGGGTAGTAATAAGTTAGGGGAAATTTAAGGTACCCGTATTCTTCTCAACACACCTATGTACTTCTTGAAAAATGACCATCCCGACATTAATCTTTCTCCATTTTATAATGGAGTGTAGAAAAAAAATCATTCTTTCGCAATAGTAGTATTGTGTGTAGACGACATAAGTCAGCTTCAAAAAAAATGATACCAAATCTTTTGACAGTATAACATTCTTGCCTAGAATGTAAAACATTCTTGCCTAGAAACAGTCCATCATGTGCCCTCAATACATAAATCCTCCAATACTTGGGTTTAACCCCTCAGCAGTAATACTTTCTGCAAATGGTGTGTGTTCGTCCTGTATACCTACAAGACCAAATTGTGCATTAATATGGACTTCATCAAAAGGAACAGACATACCTCTTACATAGATAAAAGGGGAATCTGGAGAGTTGACATGGGCATAAAACTCTCGAACAATTTTTCGTAAAACATCTTCGGGGTGCAAACAAAAAATATTCCATCCATATTTTTCTACTATTGAAGATACAGATTGATAACTCTTGAAAAGAGTTATCTTTCGAACCTCTAAGCTTGATTTGATGTTTGTACTTAAGTAGATATATTTCCATTTTTAGGTTACTTTTAGAACATTGCATAATAACGCTTGGATTGTGCCTTAAATGTTATTTCATGTTACTCTTACTGTTGGGAATAAGAGAATTGGTTGTTGTATGCAGTAGGTGTAAAAATGATGAAAAAGGAGGAAGAGAATGAATGAAGTGAAATATTGTCATTGTCATGGCAAAAGATTGGATGGATTGCCAACACAAATGCCATGGCAATTCCAGGAAATGCTGACGCGGCACTCAATCCTTGTCACTCTCAGGCAACTGGACGTGTACTAGATAAATCCACCTAAAAAAGAGGGAAAAATGTGTGTGCTGAGAGAGGGGACCTACCCTGTAAAAGAGGAAAGAGAATAGAAGAGAGAGGGGTATTCTTACACGAGGATTTTGGATGGGGATTTGGGAGAGCAATTTTTGCTCTGAAGAAACTCGTGTGAAAAATTCCATATAAAAGTGAGAGGGTAGCGGCTTAAGAGAAAAAGCAGAAATGCAAGGAAAGGGACAAGCAATAAGCCTTGGACCCCGCACGATTTAACAGCATCGAAGTGAAAGCTGGAGTGGAGAAAGCTTCCTGTAGTTCTACCTTTATTCTGTTACTTGATTTCAGTGATTTCTATACTGTTAATGATGATGTTGAATGTTATTCTGATTTTGGATTTTAAATCCCAATCTATGAGCTAATTTCATTTGGGTTCGAATTACTAGATCTATCTTGATACTTTTAATTATCATTGTGATATTTTGAGTAGATCTACTATTTTATTCAGTTTGGATTATTTTAAATATATGCATGCAAGCTCTAGACATAGATGAATGCAAGGTATATCCTTAGAATTGGTTTAATTCTAAAAAGGTTAAATAAGTTCGATCATAATTGAATGATACGAGCGAGTTCTCAAGCGAATACTCTTAGCATTCTAAACATAGACTTGTGATTTGTATAGAGTCAGGAAGAACATTGTTAAGTATTGTTCTTAGGACTTGCAAACATACAAAGACATAGAATGATAACTTAAATTCTAACTATCGAAAGAAGCATAATGCAGTAGTTATACTCTGAGCAGCAATTTTGGTCAAGATTTTGCCATGACATTGTTATGTCATTAAGATATAATCCAAGTAATTCCAACCTTCTCATTCAACAACATCAATCCTCTCAAATTTGTCTCGAAGAATTGCCACAAAATTTTATTCATTATTTGATTTTTTAAATTTCATACATTAATACTTCACTTCAATTAATTATTCTGTTTACTTTGCCATAAGCCAAATTAGTATAGTTTATAGTAATAGCTCTGACATATTTTTCCCTATTCTGATCCTTGTGGAAACGATCTCACTTATAACATTATTACTTTATTTGATCTTTATACTTGCACATTCGCATTACATATTCAAACGTGACACAGATTCATTGTATCCCATGTATGGTTCATCTTTAAACAATAACCCTTGCTCAAAATAAAAAGGCCGCTTTACAATGTTGGTATTGTATCTCATGGCTACGGCAGCGTTAAGAATGTCATTGGTTGAGTAGCACCAGCCCTTAATGATTCGATAGCTTTGGCATGAGCCATTAGAGAAAACTCGAAGAAATAGTGGAGAATGTAGTGGATAAAATTGGAGTTATTGAAGAGAAAAAGTAATAAAAATGAAAACTTTAAGAGAAACTTAAGAGACGTAAGCAGTTGAGGAGAAAAAAATAAGGGGATAGTGATGACAATTCAACAAAATTGAAACATGTTAGGGAAGTTGCGTGACGTGGAGGAGGAAAAAAGAAAACTAATAGGATTTTGGGGGGAAATGTGAAGTGCCCTAATCACAAAAAGTTTAACTTCCCTTCTATGAGCTCGCCCAATAACAGAATTAGCCCAACTAAAAAAGAACATCTCTCCCCTTGGACTTATCTGCCTGGTCCACCTCATGTTGTCCACTATCCAGCTTGTCGCAATGCTACGATAAACTCGTCTGAATATCACAACTGCTTAGTTCACATTTTTTATTCTGCCTTTGAAAATTGTAGAAATTTTCCCAAAATAAAGAAAGAAATGAAAACAATATTAAATAAGTACTAAAAATAAATTTAAAGTAAAGCAATTAAAGAAAAAAAAGATAAAAGAAATTGCTAGCTCAAACATCTTAGAGATCAATGGAGTGCTTGTCTGATCCATATGGACACCCCAGTAGTGCTTTAAGCGTTGCCTATTAACTTTAAATGTGACTACCATTTTCAAATCCTTGATATTAATCACTCCATGAGGATACACTTTGACTACTTCAAAAGGACCTGACCAACGAGACTTTAATTTACCTGGACACAATTTGAGCCTAGAGTTAAATAACAACACCTGTAGTCCGGGTTCAAATTATCGCGGGTTCATTCTCTTATTGTGCCAACGCTTGGTCTTTTCCTTGTACAACTTAGCATTCTTATATGCTTATGCTCGGAACTCCTCCATTTCATTCAATTCTAACAACCTTTTATGACCAGCAACGACCCAATCCATGTTCAGCTTCTTAATAGCCCAAAATGCTTTGTGCTCAAGTTCAACAGGAAGGTCACATGGCTTCCCATAGACAAGCTTAAAAGGCGGAATCCCCAATGGATTTTTGTATGCGGTACGATACGCCCACAAAGCTTCATTCAACCTAGTAGATCAGTCCTTACGAGTAGGATTCACCACTTTTTTTAAAAAAATTAATCTCTTTTCAAAATTTTAGCTTGTCCGTTTGTTTAGGGGTGATATGCCATGACAATCTTATATTTCACCCCATACCGATGCAAAGCACTAGCTACCAACTTGTAGTCAAAATGAGACCCCTCATCACTAATAATGGCTCTAGGCGTACCAAATCTTGTAAAAATGTTCTTGTGTAAAAACTTCATTACTGACCTTGCATCATTGGTAGGAAGAGCAACAACTTCGACCCACTTAGAGACATAGTCCACTGTTAACATTATATACACCTTGCCCACTGACAAAAGAAATGGACCCATAAAGTTTATTCCCCAAATATCAAACAACTCAATCTCTAGTATACTTTGCAACAGAATTTTGTGTCTCCTAGATAGATTTCCTATTCTCTGACAATGGTCGCAAGACTTATTGAATTCATAGGCATCCTTGAACAAACTTAGCCAACAAAATCCTAGCTGAAGTACTTTGGCTGTAGTCCCCATCACTCTGAAATGCCCTCCGTGTGGAGCTAAATGACAATGCTATAGAATGTTATGTATTTCATCATCAGGGACACATTTCCTAATTATTTGATCAGCACAATGTTTAAACAAGAAAGGTTCATCCCAATAAATAATGCCTGGCATCATGAAGAAATATTCGTCTTCTCTAACTATTGAGATCGGGTGAAAACACACCATTTACTAAATAGCTCACTATGTCAGCATACCAAGGTAGTGTCGTGGCAAGTAACAGTTGTTTTTTTGGGAATTCTTCTTCTTTAATAAGTGTATCATGACTACCTTCACTTCTAGATTTTATCCTTGACAAGTGATCAAACACCTGATTCTCAGTCCTTTTCCGATCTCTAATTTCCAAGTCAAACTCCTGCAACAACAATATCCACCTAATCAACCTTGGCTTAGCATCTTTCTTGGTCATTAGATACAAAATAGTGGAGTGATCTGTGTAGAAAATGACAGTTATACCAATTAGATATGAACGACACTTATCGAACGTGAACACCACAACCAATTTCTCATTTTCCATAGCAGTGTAGTTAAGATGCGCTTCCAATAAAGTTTTGCTAGCATAGTATATTGCCCGCAGTATTTTATTTAACTTTTCAAAGGCTACCAAATATTGTTCATCAAAATTAAAAGGTCTATTTTGCTCTAACAAAGTGCACAAGGGTTTAGATATCTTCGAAAAATCCTTAATAAATCTTCTATAAAAACCTGCATGACCTAAAAAACTTCTAATTACCTTAACACTGGTGGGAGGTGGTAATTTTTCTATCACTTTGATTTTTTCTTTGTCCCCTTCAATTCCTCTCTGTGATATTTTATGTCCTAGGACAATTCCTTCACAAACCATGAAGTGCCATTTCTCTCAATTTAAAACAAGATTTGTTTCTTCACAACAACATATAACCAATTTCAAATTTTTCAAGTAATCTTCAAAATCATTCCTGAACACAAAGAACTCGTCCATAAAGATTTCAAGAAATTTTTCCATCATATTAGAGAATATGGCCATCATACAACATTAAAAAGTTGTCGGGGCATTACATAACCTGAACGACATATGTCTGAACGTAAAAGTACCATATGGACATGTGTCGTCTTCTCTTGGCCATTGGGGGCTATGGAAATCTAATTATATCTTGAATAACCATCCAAAAAATAGTAGAAAGTTTTCCCAGCTAACCTATCCAACATCTGATCAATGAATGGTAGGGGAAAATGGTCCTTCCTTGTTGCCTTGTTAAGCTTGCGGTAATCCGTACATACTCTCCATCCCGTAACAATGTGAGTTGGTATGAGCTCATTGTTATAATTACTTACCACTGTGACTCCTCCTTTCTTGGGTACACATTGCATAGGACTAATCCATGAGCTATCTGAAATCGAGTAAATGATGCCAGTGTCAAGCCACTTAATAATCTCTTTCTAGACGACTTTTTTTATGACCGGATTCAGTCTTCACCACTATTCAATGGAATTGCTAAAGTAATCCTCCAACAAAATCTTAGGCATGCAAAATGTAGGGCTAATTTCTTTTATATTGGCCAGGATCTATCCCAATGCCTTCTTAAATTGCCGAAGAACTTATAACAACCTTGCCTCTTGCTTAGGTTTTAGCTCAACAGAAATTACTATCAGCAAAGTACTATTGTCGCCCAAATATGCATACTTCAAATGCTACGGTAAAGGTTTTGACTCTAGTGTAGGAAGTTTCTCTATACACGATTTAGGCGGGTCAAAAGGTCGATTTATCAAACGGTTCAAACTTCTTCCCTGGTCTATCCACCATCTGCTTGGCAGCCATAAATTTATCGAACTCTTTAAAACTGATTGTATCACACTACTCAGGCAAGTCTTCGTCACTATTAGAATTGTTGTGGCAATATCTGGTGAATTCCTCCATTGTTGTTTCTATTAACCCAACGGCGTGGCATTCATCATTAACACTAGCACATATCAAAGCATCCAATACATTGAAGGTAACCTATTGATCATTTACCCTCATGGCCAGCTCACCTTTCTATACATCAATTAAAGCTCTGCCTATAGCAAGAAAAGGTTTTCCAAGAATAATTAACACATCTTGGTTAGCTTCACGTTCTAAAATAAGAAAATCCATAGGAAAGATAAATTTATCTACTCTTACCAGCATATCTTCAATTTTACATTTCGGATGCATGTAGGATCGATCAACGGAACTGTAGTAGGTCTCGGTTTTCCAATCCCTAGCTTTCTGAAAATAGACATAGGCATTAGATTTATACTCGCCCCTAGATCACATAATGCCTTACCAACATAATGATTTCCGCTTGAGCATGGGATAGTGAAACTCCCTGGGTCCTTCAACTTTAAAGGTAATTTATTCATCAACATTACTGTGCACCCTTCAATGAGAGCAACAGTTTCAAATTCTCTTAATATGCTCTTCTTTGACAATATATCCTTCATAAGTTTCACGTAATTGGGCATTTGCTCCAAAGCTTTTACTCGTGGTTTGTTAATATGGAGTTTCTTCAAAACCTCTAAAAATCTTTTGAACTAAGTATCCTTCTTGGAATTATGAAATCGCTGAGGAAAAGGTAAATGTTGTTATCCTTCAAATTGTTTTGTCGTGGCAATCTTATTGGCAACATGTTCTAATTTTGCCATAGTATTTGGATGCTTACCCATTTTAAGTATAATATGCTTTTCAGATGACTCTAGGATCTTTACCTGGTTGTTATTCGAGTGGCATTCTTCTAACGTGGCATCTTGAGCAACGTCATCCAGCTGAGTTTCACTTCTAAGAGTGATGGTCTTGCACTTCTCCTTCCCTTGTGATCTTGAATTCTCAGTACCACTTGGCAATGCTCCTTGTTGTCTCGAATACAAAGCATTTGCTATTTTCCTCACCTAAGTCTTAAGAGCTCAGAGAGACACAGCTGGACTTTGAATTACAGCATCATTCTTGGCCATTTATTCCTTCAGCAAAGCTTTAATAGATGATAATGATGAAACCGATGTCTGACCTTGCTGGACATTTTGCCTCGACATAGGTTGAGTATAACCAAGTGGTGCATTGATGGTGTTCTATATTGTCGTATTGGTGAAATTCCCCACACCTTGATTATTCCAAATAAATTTTGGATGTTGCTTCCAGTCAAGATTATACGTGTTGGAATAAGAGTTATTGTTTAAGTTAAAATTACCCATGTAGCACACAGATGCTGGATTTGATGCGAATTCATCAAACACATGGTCTTCACCACAATAAACACAAAATAGCTCCACTACTTTCATCTCCTAAACTGTAGTTTGTTTTTTTCATTATTTTAACCATATTACCCAAAGAAGATACTTGGGCTGCCAATGAAGTCATTGCATCTAGCTCCATAGTACGAACAGCTCTCTTGTCCACCCCAACTGTTGTGGTAGGATATTGCTAATAATTGTTGGCAATCTTTTTTAAAATCTCATATTCCTTATTATAAGATTTATCCAACAAAGTATCGTTGGCCGAAGCATCAACTACCATCCTCGTATGCGCATTCAGACCATTATAGAATATCTCCATCTTAGTCTAGTGTTGGAATCCATGCATCTGACATTTCCGAATTAAATCTTTGAATCGTTCCCAAGCTTCATATAGTGTTTCATCTTCCAATTGCCGAAAAGATTTGATGTCATTTCTAACCTTGGCATTTATATTTGGGGGATTATACTGTAGAAAAAATCTTTGGCAAAAATCACTCTATGATGCCACTTTTCCCGATGGCAAAGCATTCAACCATGCTCTTGTTCGATCTCTTAAAGAATATGGAAACAATTTAAGTTGTAGAGCATCTTCAGGCACACCCTACTGCCTAAACGAGTCATAAACCTCTAGAAAAAGTCGTAAATGCAGTCTTGGATCTTCTATGTGCAGTCTAGCAAACTGTCCTACTATTTGTAACATCTGAAACATTTTCGATTTCATCTAAAACTACTATGCCTATTTTTGTGGTCTAACTATCCCTGGATTCAAGTCATCCAAATATGGCATAACATGCTCTCGAATTGGTCTATCTCAGTCATTTATCACCCCATGAACATGAGGATTAGTGCCTTGACCATTCAAATTTTCATTCATACCAGGTATCACCCTACAAACAGGGGGATCATTCCCATTCCTGGCCATTTTCTTAAAGTTCTCTCGATCTCTCGATCAAAAGGATACTCTTTGTTAGCAAGAATGCCTCTTCTAAAGCATTGATGGCAAAAATGTAGAAATTAAATTAAACTAAGTTAGATAAAATTAATGGCATTAACTAAAATAACCAAACTAAATTACACCAAATTGTCGGTCCCCACCAACGGTGCCAAAAACTTTTCACGTGTGAATATGATATGCGAATTGTGCACGTAAACACATTGAATCAAGTAATAAAGTGATAAGTGAGATCGTCTCCACAGGGATCGGATTAGGTATAGAAATGATCAAGTTATGATAATGATTAATATTATGGCAAAAATCGAGTTAAGTACGTAGTGATAAATTAAAATAATAAGGATGAGTGCAAAATGTATACTGACTAATATTGAAAAATGCTAAGGCAAAGCAAGAGCAAAAATGCAATGGAAATTATGAGAATAATCGAGCGAACAAATAAATAACTAAGAATGTTATGCCAAAGATGCTACGGCAACGAATTGAAGGTCTACGATGTTGATTTGGAAGGTTAGGATTACTAAGAATCTGCCCTTAC
Organism: Gossypium gossypioides; assembly: GCA_013467495.1. Lineage (NCBI taxonomy): Eukaryota > Viridiplantae > Streptophyta > Magnoliopsida > Malvales > Malvaceae > Gossypium > Gossypium gossypioides. The sequence continues at coordinate 8,940,094 of CM025148.1, read as the reverse complement.
TTTTAGTAATGCCTCAGTATAATTGTACTTAGTCTACTGCTCAGAACAGACCTAAAGTGACCTACTTCTTTTAAGAGCAAAGTCTCAAGTTACCTGGCCTATGTCTATAGGCCTTATCATGGTACCCCGCACTACTTTGTCTTCATTCTATACTAATGTTGCTCTATGTCTAGAGTCTGTTGTGAGTATTCGGTCGAATACTCACTTGAATCATTCAATTTTTTCTAACTAATCCAACCTTTTCAGAATTCGATCCAGTTTATGGGCATGCTGCACATTCATCTATGCCTAGAGAATATGCGCATACATTTATAAAATAAAAACAATTGAATGAAACAATAGATTAAATAAAATATATGCTTCAACCATTACAGAAAATAAAAGTTTTCATCATGTAATCCCAACCCTATGAGATTTAGCTCATGGATTGATGATTAAAATTCAAGTTCGAAATAACATCCAACATTGTTTTGATCAAATTAATTCACGAGAGAACATATTAAGAAATAAAGCAAGAACTTAAGAAGATGGTTGTCGCCAAATGAATCTGCAACCCAGTAACATAGTGTCCTATAGTGGCTAAGAGGAACTGCTTTCGAGTTTCTCTTTCTCGTCTCTACTCAACTGCTACCTTATATTGTTGCCTTCGGCTTTCTCTCCACCTTTTTTTACCTTTAGGGCTTCCTCTTTTGGCTTTTTATGATCATTTCATCCTAGGGTAACTCCAACAACCGATAATATCCTTTCTTCTATTTTAGGCAAAATTTTCTGGTACAAGTAGAGTTGGGCTGAGACTAGTATGCGCTGAATGTTTACTTGGTCATCCTCCTGAATTGCCATGACATTCAAGGTGGAAAACTGTCCAACCTTTTATCCCAACAAACCTTTACTCCTGTATTTCTTTCTCCCCAGCCTACACCCACCAAACCACCAAACACAACCCTTCCACACACAATTAAAAGTATCTAACATGTAAACATAGTCCAAGCTTCTAATGCAAATGATAAAAATACTAATAAAATGTCGTAAAATGCCACTAAGTGTACCTAAGTACAAAAAATTAGCTAGGTCTAAAGGCATAAAATATTACTCTTTTCAAGAGTTATCACTTCGATGTCATGCCACAGGCACTAGGGTGTCACGACATTGGACCTATATGGGAATTAATTACGACCTAGAGACGTTTTGGTCTGTAAAATCAAATATTAAGGATGAGAGTGTCAGCTGACCTAGGGTTAGGGACGAATTAGGGACGAAGGCAACCCTAACTCTATAAACATTCTATTAAACACTTGTTAAAGCACAACTTTCATACTTTATCATTTTCTTTTTAATTTCAGTTTTCAGTTTTTCCTTTTTCGTAGGCTTAGGTTTTTTTCATTTTCTCTATTTGAATTTGTTAGGAGATCTAATTTGTGGAACTTGATCAACTCTTTGTGGATTTCGTGCTTTAATAAATACAATTCAGGATTCTCTTAAACCTTCATCTCTTGATTTGTTATTAATGTTTATGTTTCACATCAAGTTTATTATATTTTTGAGATTCAAGAGGAATTAATCATCTTATGGAGAATTAGTGAGTGGAGGTATGATTAATTGATATTTGTGCAGAGTTTTCTTAGTAGATTAGTTTTAAGGAGAGGAAGAACTTAAACCCTAGGCTTGACGACCCTAGGAAGTCATCTAGGTGTGAATTAACCTAAAATTGGTATGGCCTATCCGTGAACACGTTAACCTCGAGCCGGTCTCAACTGTGACGTCAAGAGATAAGTAGTTCTTGCCGACCCGTTAGCCTAGTGGAAGATCAAGAGATCCTACTAGGATAACGACTAGTTGATTTAAGAGGAAACCCAAAGCAATAATTATTTATGATTACCAAAGCAAGCTAATCACCCATGCTCAGATCTGATTTAGTTTCTACGTTAAATTTCCTGAAGTCTTTTTCTTTATATTATTTTATTCTTTATTTACAAAACTACTAAAAATATTTCTTTATGTTTGTTTGTAATATAATTTATTTAAAGTATTAATTAGCTCTATTTGTGCTTAGGTTAGGGTTAATTTAGTGTTCACCTTCCTTGGGTACAATCCTTGGAGTAGTCACCTACTTCGTTGTAACTATATTACAACTTGACCCGTATACTTGCGGATACTACCCATTTGATATATTTTGTGTAGGATTCTTACTCTGGATGTTGGTATGTCCGGAGGCGGTTAACATCCTAGACTGAAAGTAACTAAAAATTTTTTTGCAGATGTAAAGTTCTATTCTTGTCTATTATAAAATTTTAGGACATTGAATTAATTCATCTAAGTATATGCAATCAATGGTTACAAATTCGATTAAATTAAAAATGCTTTCTATATTTTCAATTCCATACTAGTGTAAGTACCTTAACACACAAACTTGCATTCATAAATTTTGTTCTTTTGTTCACGCCACTAAACTCGCTCAATATGCATAATAGCCCAACCCACCACTCCTTTGGCACAGCCCTAGTGTCGTCCCTCTAGGCGCAGACTCATATCAATTAACCTGAAACACAATACGCTGAAATAAGTTCACATGAACATACTGAAGGGAAGCTTTACTTACCTTAATATGAACCATCCTACCGATCTTATCATTCGTGATCCTTGAACTCTTATCTTTAGCGAGTACCTTTGCATCTATCCTTTGTACATCAATTTCCTATTATTTGCTTACGATTCCTCAATTCGTTGTTTCTGTTCGATTCTTGGTCTTATGCATTACTTAACCTAAAACTGCAAGATACTTTGTATCATACACGTCGTTCCTTCATAGTTCGCCAAGAACTCCTTTCCTTTTGTTCAGGGTTCGCCACCGAGTTCCTCGCTTCAAATGGTTGCCACTAGGGCCATCCTTTAGATTTCACCACAAAGGCATTCCTTCCATCTTTCACCACAAAGCCTCCTTTATTCAGATTGCCACAAGGGCTTCCTTTCAGAGGTTTGCAATAAAGGCTTTCCTTTCAGAGGTTCACCACAAAGGCTTTCCTTTCAGAGGTTTTCTACAAAGGCTTTCCTTTTAGAGGTTCGCCAAAAAGGTTTCCTTCTAGGAGTTCACCACAAAATATTTTCTTTCAAAGGTTTGCCATAAAGTCTATCCTTTCAGAGGTTCACCACAAAGGCTTTCCCTTCATAGGTTCACCATAAAGGCATTCTTTTCCTGGCATTTTCACGATAAGGATTTTCCTATACTCACCTTACGTGAGGTTTGCCCCTCATTGTTAGGTTACACAAAAACCCCGTTAGGTAAAAACCGTCCTTTAGTTCTTTTCATATGATGTCATAGCCCAACTATGGTCTTACACGATATGGGCTTTTTCATTGCGGTGCCATGGCCATGGACTTTTCCTTTCAAAGATTCATGTTTAAAGTTCCAACAGATCCCTTTAGATGACTCCAGAGACAGATAAAAACTATTCATAATAGACACATTCCGTAGCATGTTTTCAAGACACATACACATATACATTTCAATCATTCATAAACAGTCATCCATTAGCCTCAAGATTCATATCGCGTACCTAGACCAGTCAGATCTCAAACATACAAGATCTATCAAACACTCATTTTACATCAGAACCATCATACAATACTCATCTAGCTTTCGTTTCATGTTTAGGTCACTTTTCACAGAAGTTTCCAGAACACATAACATACATGCCAGAGTCGGCTTAAGGACTCACCTGATCACCTCGAAGTGCAGCATAGACTCCAAATCCCGCACTCAGTAACCACTCAACATGGAGGAAAAATCACTTAGTAAAGTTGAGAATTTTAGATCCAACTTAAACAAGAAAAATGCTTCTTGTTTCCTCCAACTTTAGATCTTGATTCTTTAGAGGAAAAAGGTAAGAAGATAACTCCCCTAACCAAACCAGAGTACTCTTTTAACTTAACCCAAGTCTCTATTGGAACTTGGTAAACGTTACATCGATACTGAGTTGTCTCCAAAATATATCACTTCCAAGAAACCTACTCAATTATCTCCTTAGCCTTTAACTCTTCTAGTTCACATTTGGTTCGTTCCTAACCAGCTTATCTTGTATCTTAACTAGCATGGGACCACATTCATAGGGTGCACTATACTATTAGCATAAACTCATACCGTAAAAATCATTTTACTTACCCACAAATCTCATCCCACTGATCATAGTAATCTAACATTGAACCCTTATTTACTTATATTCATTTCGGAGTCCGCCTACTCTATACGCCAAAAATGCATTTGGCGAATACTACTTTGCCAATTATACCTCTTTAAGACTATGCGCCAGATCTTGTGTTTGCTAGAACCGAGGCTTTCTAGGCGTGCTCATAGAATTCTTATACTTAGTCAATTTATAATACTATATATACACTCACGACTTACTCTATGTGCCTTACGACCTTAAACAGTATTCGAACACTAGTGCTTCGCAGGGCGGGATGTTATAGAATAAGGTAGTGGAAAGGGTCATCAAGAAAGTACGATTAAGTTAAAAAGATCTACTCAATTGTGGTGACATGCCGGTGGTTGTAAGTGAGGAAGAAATAAGTTTTTCAAGGAAAAAAATGTTCGACTACTGGAAAAATAGATTTAAATATTCTAGGAATGGAGAAGGACGAGGACTTTGACTTGTTAAAGGATGATGTCTTGATTGACAATATAGATGGTATCCAAGCTGTTAGTTTCTTTTCTAAAGTTATCAAGTTAACGGAGAAAATCATGGACAAAGCCATTGTCATCAAGTTATTGGGTAGGGGAATTGGATTAAGTTATCTTTATAATAAGATTCACACGTAATAGAAGTCATCTAGAGGCATTTAATTGATAGGTTTAGAAATACAATATTATTTGGTAAAATTCCAATCAATAGAAGATTACACAGAAGTGTTGTCAAAGGTCCCTAGATTGTTTATGGTTAGTATTTGATGGTCTAACCTTGGTATTCTTCTTTCTCCACTCTAAAGGACTTCCTCAATGAGGTGGTCATTTACATTTAATTTTTGGGTTTTTCAGGCATCATATATAAACTAGAGTATTCTAAAGGTGGTTGGGAATATCATAGGGAAGGTAATTAAAATAAATTACAACACTAATAATGGAATTAAGGGCAAATTTGCTAAAATGGCCCTGAGCATTGATTTGGAGAAACCTTTGATCTCTAAGAATATGATTGAGTGCCAAATTTAAATAATAGAATATGAAGCTCTATTAATAGTTGTTTTTTGTTAGTGTAAATACAATTACATTAAATAAGCTTACCCAAAAAATCAAGGATAAAAAATAAAAGAATTTAAATAAGTTACCATAACACCAATAAAGGAGATGGATGACAAGGTAACTATTGACAAGTTTGGCCTTTGAACGTTAGTCGAATGAAAAACAAGGTGGTCGGCTTGAAAGGTAAGAAAGAATCAAGTCGAAGTCAATTGGATTTCAAGTGCATTCGAGATTCAAAATTTTATCTAAAACTCAAAGGATAGGGATTTTGTGGAGGTTATTATGGCATCGGGTAGTGGAGTTAATGATAGAATTATTTGAGGTGCTAATGATATTTGGAAAAAAAAAAGTTAGTGGGCTCCATGTTGTGCTTTGCGATTTTTTTCTTAAATCAAGATATACTTGTGCTTTGCGCGAGGCGGGCAAATTCAATCTTGACTTTCAATCAATTGACCTTCTTCGCTATCCTTGAATTGCCTCGAGTGTGGGCTTGAGCAACACAAACCAAGTCTCAGAATGAAAACATTTAATTTACTTTCAGTAGGAAAGTAAATTCTCTCTGTCAACTTATATCTACTTGATATTCCTAGAAAATAGAATTTATTCTTTGTAAATAAATTACCATTACTTTCTAGTAGAATAATAACGTATGTGAAGCTGTAAATTGCTTAATCGATGGTCTATAGTTATAAAGAAAAGTACAAGACTTTTACTTGAATAAGTCCTGGTTAAATAATATTTTTTAATAGAAAATAAAACTCCTACTCTAATTAAATAATATTAAGGTTGTTGTCCCTTGTATTACATAAAAAGGCTCAATTTTAGGCCTCTCATGTATTGGATTGAATTATGTGTTTCCTAGATTTTCCATCTAACACTTATAATTTATCCAACCTAATACTTACATTTTATTAATAATATTTATTTAATAAATTAATATCTCAATTAAATAAATTTCTCAACCAAATTCTAATTTCATTAAAGTCATAGCAACTTTATCATAATAGAATCTCTGAGGAACTATATTTAATTTCTTTATTCAATAAATTCACAATGATTTAATTTAATTCCATCATCAAACTTCAATTATTTAGTTAATTACAATTAAATAATAGTTCAACGAACCTTAAATTAATTGCTAAGTAATTTCTTGTACATAGCAAGAAAATGCATTTACTTCAAAGAGTAATGCATGCGATCTATTACTCTTACTTTATCATTTTCTTTCATTTCTATTCATTGGTTCTACATGCAATTCATTTTTGGTTATCTTGAACTAGCAGGCGAACCAATTGTGTATATAAAATTCAAGTTCAAATAATTTGTAATTAAGTTCCACCTTTACACCTATTAATTACAATATTATTTAGTCGTGAAGTCATTCCACTAAATTATTGTGACTAATCTCTCCCTTATTATATATCATTACAAAAGCTATTTAATAAGTGTTTGTCAAATAAACTTGTCATAAGTGTGTTAACCTTATAGGGCAATCTAAATCTCTTTAGTATAAATTCATTCTCCCGATATGATCCTATTATATTTCATGGTAACCGTTACATCTTCATTAATGAAAAGTCAATTGTTATCAAATAGTAATTAAATCATGTATCTCAAAGACATATGACCCATGGTCATGTTTACTTTTAATCAATCATGTAATTCTAATGAGATCATATCATTTACCCTTAAATGGGCGATGAGTTCCTCTATTATGGAATGATGTTACATACTATAGAAGTCGTATACCAAATGTACCAACTTTTGGTTCCTTATCTATTTGAACTTAGGCTTTCATTTACATCAATGTATACGAGTCATGCATACATAGTCCATCATCCACTCATGATTAAGGTATGTCACACTATGAACGTTACAAATGAATAAATCCATAAATAGATCTAGGATCTATTCTACTTGCGTCATATCCAATGTATTGTCAGTCCAGTTAGTCACATCTATGACTCTATCTTCTTAGAGTCATCTACTTCGAAACCCAAGACAAGACATCTCCCTATTGGACTTGATAGACGGTATATTAGTCTTTCAATCGGTTTGCTCATTTTTTATTAAACTAATGACACATTTAGATTATCTACAAATGTAAGTTGTCTTTTCATATTACGATCTGACCACGTAATACTGCTTAGTATTTGTTAAATGTTATATAATCATTGAGCGAATATTTGCCTTCATTTTTCTTTATATGCAAAAATCTTCGAGGACAATATGCAACAGATATTAATGTAATTGTTGGATATTTTATCAAACCAATTTGTTCAAAAAACTACAAGTGCGTATAGACGAAAATACTACACTAAGGGAACTAGATCCCAACACTCTAATAATCTATTATTCGAATGTTATCAGGGGAACTAAAACTTTGGTCAGGTAAATCATTAAGGATGACATTACAGATAGGATAAGTGTCAATTGACTTGTTTAAAAATTCCACTGGATCCAAGGGTGGTTCTCCAAAGTCTCCCCATCCTTTTTCTAGAAGTGAACATGGAAAAGATTGTTTCTAGTAGTGAAGAAATGATACCGACCAAGGAAGCAATGGAATCTATAGCTAACGAGCTTGTAAACGATGGTGAGGATCCGATGAATATGATGGTATTACCAAAAGAACACATCATTGTTGAAGAGGAGGAGGAGGATTACATGCTCCTTTGATTCATGAGTTTAGATTTGTTGATTGCATCCTTTATTTCTTTAAGGTTAATTTAAACATTATTGTTTAGAATACTTATGGGGTGGAGACACTTCTATTTTCATAAAACTGTTAAGGAGTATGTGCAAGAATATAGCCCATATATTTTTTTTCCTTTTTCGAAACCCATATTAGTGATATGAAAGCAAATAAGACCATTGCAAAATCGAAATTAAATAATTCTCTAAGATTATGGGTTTGATAGAAAAAGATTTTTTTTCCTTATAGGCTCTTTACAATCAATCTTAATTTCATCATATTTAAAGCAAAAGTTGAATATTTATATATAACCATTGTTTATGGAAGCTCACAAAGACTGAAGAAAGCTTTGGACGGCATAAGAGGAAGAAAAGATTAATGTTTTATTCTCTCACCACTCACTACGTATATATTATGGATTAGTAATTTAATTAAGCTTAATGGATGGCCATGATGGAAAATTAACAACCATAATGAAATGAATGGTTTAGATCATCCATGTCCACTAACTTCTGAATGGAAATGGTTAAATAACCATTAAGTCCTTTGCATAATTGCAAATTGGGTCCCTAAGCATTTTTCTAAACTAAAACTTGGAAGCGATTGCAATTTTACAATTTAGACCTTTTACTATTATTAATGATTTTCTCGATTTAATTACTTGATCTTCCACTAATATGTTTCCATACTAAATATGTAAATCCCTCTATTCATAAATTCACGAACTCAGTTTATGAAATTGTGTTCCAAAATCGCATTTTTCAACACTGGCTAAAATCAAGTTGTTACATATGTAGAGATTTCATTGGCCCTATCTTAAACATATTCCATAGGAAACACAAGGTCATTATGTATTGGCAAGGGACTTTAATTAGATTTTGAGTTGTGATGAGAAGAAAAATGGGGTTGGTACAGATAATAGGGGATGTAATTTATATTGAAATTTCCATTTCAATTATAATTTGTGTGACATGAGATTTTTCGATCCTAAATATACTTGGAATACGGGTCAAACATTTAAACAGCTTGACAGTGCTTTTTACAATAACTTATAAGATGTTTTTTTTTCACCAGACTTTATTATATATCATATACAAAAGTTGAGATCAAACCATAAACCTAACTTTTTAACAATGAGTGAAGTTTTTATATTGAAGCATGATAGTTCGTTTCGTTTCCTATCTTATTGGCTACAGCAAGATTTCTTTAAAGAGTTTGTAATGAAAAAAATTGAAAAAATGATCAACTCATTTTTGAGACTACACAAACCTTCACCAATGCAGTTATGGTTTGGAATAAAAATGCCTATAGTAACATATTTTCTAGGAAAAGCACGTTTAAGGCTATGTTACAAGGTGTTCAAAAGGCATTGGATAATCATTTTTCTACCTAGTTAAGTATCTTGGAATTGGATCTTAAGGCTGAGTTAGAGGAAGTATTAGATCAATAAGAGCTATTGTGGCAATAGAAAATCATGTTGTGAATGGTTAAAAATAGGGGTAAGAATATAAAAACTATCACGACAAAACCATGGTGAGCCAACATATAAACCAAATTGAGGGATTGTGACTTTGTGATGTGTAGTGGTTTTTTGAAGATAGTATTTTACAACATGAGCTTATTAATTTCTTTAATGAACTTTACTCAACTAAAGGAAATGTTGAGGGGCTTTTCCTAAATTGGCATTTCTTTCCTTCGTTATTTGGTTCATATTTGGAGAATTTTTTAGTTTCATTCTCATTTTAAGACGTTCGATCAACTTTTTTTAATATGGTGTCATTAAAAGCTTCTAGTATTAATTGTTTTCTTACGCAGGTTTTTCAAAGTCAGTAGGATGTTGTGTAATGCAATTCGGAGCATGGTTAATAATGTTGTAGATTTATGTCTATCAAATAGGGTTTGAACAAAACCACTGGTAATACTCATTCCAAAGGTGGATCACCTAGAGTCACTTGCTCAGTTTCGACTTATTAGCCTATCCTCAGCTCTGTATAAAATAATTACTAAGGTAATCATGAATAGGTTGAGGGGTCGATTGTCAAACATTAGCCCTTCGAATTAAACAAGTTTTTGGTAAGTAGAAGCATTAACAATAACATTCTAATAGCAAAAGAAGTAATCCATACAATGCAAACATGCAATGGAAAAAAAATTGTTTTATGGCCATAAAAGTATACTAAGAAAAGGCATACAATTGGATCTATTGGCATTTTCAGAAAGATACATTTATAGGTATTGGTTTTCCAAATTAGTTCATTTATATAGTAATGCATTGTATTTCATTTACCTTAATTTTGGTTTCATAGAATGGCTTAATGGTTGTGGAGTTTAAGCCTACGAAAAGGACTAGAGAAGGGGGATCCACTTTCTCCATACATGTTTACTCTAGGGATAGAATGGCTTGGGCAATATATATCAATTGAAGTGAATAAAAAGAAAAAGGATCCTATTCGACTTGATAGAAATAGGCCTCTTTTATTGCATATGTTTTTCATCGATGATCTAGTCTTTTTTTATAAGTTAGACTTACAACAAGTAAATCTTGTTAATTTGATGCTAATGTAATTTTGCTATTAGTTTGGGCACAAAATTAGTCTCTATAATACAAATATTTTTCTCTGTAGAGGAACCGAATACCGGTCAGATTAATTGTGTGTTGGGGTTAAATAAAAATTTGACTTGGAGAAATATTTGGGACTTCCCTAGTTTCATGAGAAAGTAAGAAAATATACATATACCAAATTATTTATGCAATAGGCAAGGATCTCGACAAGCATGTGTAATGAAATTGAGTTACTTGCAATGGGGTATGTGTAAAGGCGATGTATGATTAAAACAAATTTGCCTTGGTTAAATAGGTTTTTGAAAATTAGAAGAGAATAATTGGTCTTTCCTTATCAAACTGAGGTTTAAGATTTTAACTAATATTAAGAATTTGTGGGTACAAGTTATGAGAACTAAGTATAATTTTAGAGTTGGATATCCCTTGAATGTTAGTAGGACTAATTTATTGTAAGTGTCGAGGTTTATCACACAAATATGGGAAGACCTTCAATGAAATGTTTGTTGATCCTTGGGCAATAGGAGGACCATGAATTTCTATATACATAATTGGATTTAAGAGGTTGGTTTGTTAGAGAATTTCTATTTGGAATCCAATATGATTAACATCAATTACAGGCTTAGCAAGATAACCAATGATAAAGGTAGGTGGACATAGAAGACATTTGAACGCATGTTATCGTGGTATGTTTTTGTAAGAAAATATAATATCATATGTAGTATTAATATGTTAGTAACAATGATAATCCAATACAATGCAGTAGCAGTAACACAACAAAATACCTTTAATCAGACAGAGTTGAAAATTAGAAGAAGAATTTTGTTGAGTCATGTATGAACAGTTTCCTTAAGATAGATTCGACCTTTCCTTGGTGCTTTAAGTAATGTTGGACGTCTATCTCCCACAATACAACAACAAACGATCCCAATAGTAGCACAACAATAGTGATCAATCGAACACAATCTTGCCTTTCTCTATTACCAAGAGAAATGAATTTAGAAGGAATTCTTTATATTGATGGTTTTTGATGATGTGTTCTTGAAATATTCTAACTTGGCTTTATATAGAGAAGAGGAAATGAATAAATAGATTTAGACCGACTCATGAAGAGTTTTGTTGAAAAATTAATATATTTATAAGTGAATAGAGACAACGAATGAAAAAATGCAATATTAAACCAAGAGATACAATTGTTTAAAAGATACAACTATATGAAAAAATTTTAACCAAGAGATACAATTGTTTAATCAATTTATCATTCATCACTCACCAATTATTTTCCAACAATCCCCTACATTAATGAAATTGATGGATCAATGAGACTCAAAGACTCAAAGTGGTGATAGATTCTACATTCGATATTTGTATAGGATAGATAGGCATCAACTCTTGAACCTTCCCTTGTGAAAGTATATTTACTTTACTAGCTGACCAATAGACGCGATATCCTTGAACTGTTCTGTCGTTTGTGTAAATGATGATATTCCTCACGTAAATACCTCCCTGGTAAGATTTTTGGTTCTCATGGGTATGTTCATATGGTTATGAACAAACTCCTGGTTCTACAAGAGCTTAGAGAACTATGCCTCAATAGTGTCCTTGAAGCAACCCCACTTCACTCTCACATAGGTGACTTATGTTGTTCGTTTCACCGAAATAGACAACGGTCATTAAAAGCATTGCATAACCTTTTCCACATTTTAATCATTGTTTTCATCATAGGAATAGACTCGAGATAAGAACCCCCATAGTGACCTTACAAGATCTATGCAAGTAGGTTGTCCCATTGAACCTAGATCTTGGGATCTCTAGTCAACTAGGTTGGGTTTTCCTTCACACAGCGCCTTAAATATTCATGGGATTTAGTCTCATTCCTTTCGATGTTTTATCAACTTGATCTCGATTTATCCCTTTGGTTAGTAGTTCCGCAGTGTTATCTTTCGATCTTACAAAATCAATAGAGATAACTCTAGTTAAGATCACTTGTCTAACGGTATTGTGTCGACGACGCATGTGTCTCAACTTACCATTATACATTATGTTATGTGATCTACCAATTGTTGCTTGGTTATCCCAATATAAGCATATTATGGGCATAGGCTTTGGCCATTCAAGAATATCCTCTAAAAAGTTTCGTAGCCATTCTGCCTCTTCTCCAAATTTGTTTAGAGCTACAAACTTAGATTCCATTGTCGACCTGGTTATAATCATTTGCCTTGAGGATTTCCATAACACAGCTCCTCCTCCCAATGTGACAATAAAACCACTTGTGTCGTTGGTATCTTGAATATTAGATATCCAACTCGCATCGAAGAATCCTTCTAACACAGTAGAATATTTGGAATAATGTAATCCGTAGTTTCGAGTATATCTGAGATATTTCAGTACCCTCACAATTGCTTTCCAGTGGTTCTCCCCTGGATTGCTTGTGAATATGCTTAAACTACTTACAGTGAAAGCAATATTAGGTCTAGTGCAACTCATAAGGTACATTAGACTACCTATGAGTCCTGCATATTCCACTTGGTCAATACTTTCACCTTTGGTTTTGGACAGATGTTGATTTATATCCATTGGAATTCTAGCTACACCAAAATCATCCTTGCCAAAATTCTCAAGAATCTTGTCTACGTAGTGTGATTGAGTCAATATGAGACCTTCATATGACCTTTTGATTTGGATGCCCAAAATCACATCAGCAAGTCCCACATCTTTCATGTCAAATCATGAATTTAAGAAGTTTTTGGTACATTTTACCATTTCATTATTACTTCCAAAAATGAGTATGTCATCAACATATAAACATAGAATTACATATCCATCAACAATGGTTTTGACATACACACATTTGTCACACTCATTAATTTCAAATCCATTTGATATCATGACACCGTCAAACTTTTCATGCCACTGCTTTATTGCTTGCTTAAGTCCATACAAAGACTTTACCAATCTATAGACTTTTCTTTCTTGCCCTAGAGCTACATGACCCTCAGGTTTTTCCATGTAAATCTCTTCATCAAGATCTCCATGTAGAAAAGTTGTCTTAACATCCATTTGATGAACTTCTAGATTCTGCAAAGTGGTAATAACAAGTATCATCCTTATAGAAGTTATTCTTGATACAACAGAAAATGTATTTGAGTAATCAATGCCTTCCTTTTGTCTATAACCTTTTATAACCAATCCGACCTTGTACTAATCAATTGTTCCATCTGTTTTTATTTTTTGTTTGAAAATTCATTTAGAATTTAGTGGTTTAATTCCTTGAGGTAGATCCACTAATTCCCACGTATGACTTTTCATGATGGAATCAATTTCACTTTTAATAGCATCTTTCCAAAAAATCTTTCCAGATGAGTATATAACTCCACTATAAGTTTGAGGTTCAGTCTCTAGCATATAGGTTAGAAAATCTGTTCCAAAGGACTTTTCCACCCTTGACCTTTTACTTCATTTTGGTACTACCTCGACTTCAACTTCTTGTTGAAATTCTTGACTATTAATAGTCTCTGAAGTTCGTTTTGTTAAACTTGACCCATCTTCCCTAGTATTACAATGGAATATATTTTCAAAGAATGAGGCATTTTTAGATTCCAATATCGTATTCTTGTGAATTTTAGAATTCTTTGATTCATGTACAAGAAACCGATATGCATTGTTGTGGCGTGCATAACCAATGAAAATGCAATCTAACGTTTTAGGACATATTTTCATTTGCTTCGACAAAGGAACCATTACCTTTGCAAGACACCCCTATACTTTCAAGTAGTTGTAGGAAGGTTTCCTACCTTTTCATAATTCATATGGTGTCTAGTTCTTTTTCTTGTGGGGCACCTTATTTAAAAGGTAATTCACTGATAAAACAGCTTCCCCCCACATGTTTTGTGACAACCTAGAACTTCTTAGCATTGTGTTTATCATTTCTTTTAGGGTTCGATTTTTACACTCTACTACTCCATTAGATTGAGAAGAGTATAGTGGTGCCACTTCATGAATAATACCATGTTGTGCACAAAATTTACCGGAAAGCTATCAAGTGCGGCGACAATTCTAGGCGCAATCTAGAAATACTCATGCAGCGACATCAGTACCAAAACATGAAAAAATTAAGGATAAATAGGCTAAGATCCACTGAGTTATAAAATGCAATTTACTGAACTGAAACTGCTAAAATATGTGCTAAAGACAACTAAATGGGGACAAATTAATGAAAAAGTAGGGAGAAAACATATGTTCTTTCTAGTACTATCACACACCCCCAAACTAGAGTTTTTACATGTCCTCAAGTAAAACAGAAACTAGCAAGGCTACACAAGAATTCACTAAGGCAAATGATCATTCTAGCAACTTGAATCACCTAAAATCCCAATGAATAAGTCGCATTCAAATGACAGAATATTGCATCAACAATACATAAGTATGAATGAATAAGATTGCAACTTCATCAAAACCAGCATCATGCTTCAAATACTAAATTCTATCTACCAATACAGCTTTTATTATACAATACTAAGTATCTATGAAGATCATAAATATATGTCTCTTCTTTTTTCTTTTTTTTTTCTTTTTTTTTTGTGAATAAGGGATATTGTCGCATTACTGTACCCTTGTTCCGAAGAAGTAACGATGGAGTGCAACCAGCCCCTAGGGAGTACGTAATTGCACCGACACACACTCATGCAGCGACAGCCTTTGGCCAGATTCATTTTTGTAACACTTGCATTGGAGTGTTCCCTCTTTAACATTTCACAATACACCCACTTTGGAATGTCTCTTCTACATAACTATATATATAAGTGGTTGTAAAAGGCAGATTCATTCAAGATTCAAGGAATGCTACTAGTCATCCATTACTAATGCAACCATTTATCAAAGAAATGAAGATACAACATTCAGTCAAATGTATCCAACTCATTTATTGATAATTCACATGATTCAAGAATTAAGCATCGAATGTAACAAAATATTTCAAACACATTTGCATTAAGCACAAATAAACCTTGCATGCATCATTAAACTCAAAATTTTTGTTTGAAATGTGGGTGTATTTCCAAACCCCATATGCATTCCCTGAAACTTAAAGTTTGCATTATCCTCAATGCACTAAAATTACAATACAATGACAATAGAAATGCGACGACAATGTGCACTAACAAAATAAAAATTACAGCTACGTGTAATGCATGAACACTACAGCTAAAAAAACTAAAAATAAACTAACTCAGTTTTCCTCGGCCAACGATGTGGTTGCACGATGTCTCTTTTTCCTCCTCTTTTTCTTTTCCTTCTTGAGTTTTTTTTCCTTTAAAGTGCTTTCTCTTCTTTTCTTTGGGCTTCACACGATCCTCAAATCGCTCCTCAGTTTCTAGCTCTGCCCCGGCATCGTCGGTTGCTTCCTCTACAGCTTCCGCTGGCCTAGCTCCATCTCGCTCCAAAATATCAGTAGTTGCACCTACAAACTCGAGTGCAGTGACAATGTTCTAATTAGATTCTTTCCCAGCTTCTTCTTCCTCATCATTTTAGTTCACATCTGCAATAAGGACTTCCTGCTCTTCAATAGCAACTTCCTCCTCAACAGCAGGTTTCTCTTGACCAGCAATGAAGTCACCCTCGACCAGGTTATCAATCCTTTGCATGCACTCCTTAATTTCCTTTGATTCCTCTTCTTTTTCATCAATAAAGACGTGCACAATGGGCGGGGATGCCACCGATCTGTCTAAGTCCCTTAATTCATCATCCTCATATGAGAGTTCATAATCTCAGATGATCGGTGGGAACACTGAAAATTCTGGGAGAGGGACTGGGTTTAACTGACTTAATGCAACTACAATAGAGTTGTTCCAGACCTTAATATAAACATAGAACAAATTTTGTGATCTGCCTATATCCTCTGTTGTAGCGACTAGCCTGATCTGCTTATTGCTGGTAGAATTGACCAACTTCTCGATATCCTTCATTTTGTGCAACAATGATGTCTCTACAGTTAGGTTTGTTCCCTTACTTTATGCCTTGGTTTTTCCCTTCCTCGTTTTTCTTTTCTTTGCCTCCTTCATTGTCAGCGTATCTTTGCCATGAGTCATTCTTTTAATAGAGGCTTCATTGATCGAGCCCTTATTATCTAGGACTTCTTCATCATCACGGGGCACGATCCCTTTCTGTTGACACAATAGCATCACCAACGATGGGAAAACCAAAATTCCAGTTTCCAATTTCCTAGTGGACTATTGCGCAAACATCAATCTTTTTGCCCTTAACGATTGAATGTATTAGCCACATTCTATCGAGGGTGACTTTGGTGCTGTGAGTAGAGGGCTGTAGCCGGTAGTTGACAAAATGAAACCAAATTTTACTTTGCAGTGTTAGGAAACGTCGGTGCATTGTATAATTCCCTTGATGTGAACCCATCCACAATGCTCATTTGACACATAAATCCTTCACCAACAAGTCTCTTTTCTCGTCTGTGATATCCTCAATGAACTCAAAGTGTTCATCTACATCCACTTCAGTAATGCACAACTCATTGATTTTTTTAGCATCCCATGAGATTAATCCATCTCGAACAAAGATGAACTCTAACTCATGGTCATAAATGTTAGTCTAAAACTCACATACCAATGAAGGAGATTAGCTTCTAGGATGAGTGAGAAAGTTTTCTCACTCACTTCAGCTTAGAGATGGTTTTGTAGACTTACTTGCCCAAGTCTTACTATTGCGAAAGGAGAATGCCCTGTTTCGGGTCAAAGTTTCACTTCAAAATATTGTCTGGAAACCTGTGATTGGCCTCTTTCGTTAGAAAGATCACCTGTAATTTTTCTCCGTTTGCATGGAGGATTCCGGTTCACGAACTGTAGTTGCAGAGGACGAGTGTTCTTCAATAGACTTTGTGGCTTTCTTGATTGATCCTCTCGTTCTTTCCATATTTTTTTGAGTGAAGTCAGTTTAAAGTTGTAAAGGTACGAGCTTAGGGAAGAGAAAGTGAATAAAAATGGCTGCTTTGTATGTGTTACAGTCGGCACAGTGGAGAGGGGCTTTATAGCCAGTGAAAGAAGATAGAAAGGCGTGACTTTTGTGAAGGGATATAAAGCAAGCATGAATAAATATGTCCAATAAGAATTGCGCCCCGCTCAGACAGATCAGACGGCTAGGTCACTTTTGATCAAACAGTGGGATCTGAAATTTCTAATATGCCCTCATTCTTGATGAGACATAAGTGACAGTACAATAGTACGAACTACATTGACAATAAAGCCCAAGGGCATCGACAATGGTACCTAATTATTCTGCAGAAAAAAAAAAGAAGTAAAACAAACTTGAACAAAAACAAAAATAAAATAAAATCACATAATGATAAATTCAATAAAAATTAAAATTTTTCGACCAATTTAATAGTTTCTGCCTACTTTTGATTAATATTCCAAAAATAGTGTTTCAATCGTTGTCTATTCACTTTGAACAACTGTCCGTCATGTAAATCTCTGATTATGACTGCACCATGAGGAAATACTTCGACAACTTCGAAAGGTCTAGACCAATGTGAGCGCAATTTACCCGGGTGCAATTTTAGTCTAGAATTGAATAATAAAACTTGTTGACCCTCAATAAATAATCGCTGTAAAATAATTCTATCATGCCATCACTTGGTCTTTTCCTTGTAAATTATGGCGTTTTCATAGGCATTTCGCCTAATCTCCTCTAGTTCAGTGATATCCAACTTCATAGTCCATGTTCACTTGCTTAATTGCCCATATTGCTTTTTTCTCCAGTTCAACTGGCAAGTGACATGCTTTCCTAAAAACCAATTGATACAACGACATCCCTAATGGAGTTTTGTATGCTGTTCACAATGCCCAT
Organism: Gossypium gossypioides; assembly: GCA_013467495.1. Classification (NCBI taxonomy): domain Eukaryota; kingdom Viridiplantae; phylum Streptophyta; class Magnoliopsida; order Malvales; family Malvaceae; genus Gossypium; species Gossypium gossypioides. The sequence continues at coordinate 8,921,752 of CM025148.1, read as the reverse complement.
AAAGCGTCATCCAGTCTGGAAGACCAATCTTTCCTCGAAGGGTTCACAACCTTCTCAAGAATGTTTTTAATTTGTCAATTCAATACTTCAACTTGTCCATTTGTTTGCGGATGATAAGTAGTAGCCATTCTATGATTAACTTCATATCTCTTCAGTGTGGCTGCCACTTGGTTACAATGAAAGTGTGTACCTTGATCACTAATCAATGTCTTTGGTGTGCCAAAACGGGTGAGTATATGCTTCTGAAAAAATTTAAGCACTGTCTTTACATCATCCTTTGGGACTACAACACCTTCAATCCACTTCAAGACATAGTCAATAGCTACTGATATATAAAGATTTCCAAATAAACTTGGAAATGATCCCATAAAATCCATACCCCAAACATCGAACAATTCAACCTCTATAATTGGCTGCTGCAACGTTTCATTGCGTCAGGATATAGAACCAGTGCACTCACACCTATCGCATTGATTCACAAAATTATGGGTGTCTTTGAATAATCAAGGCCAGTAGAATCCTGATTGGAAAACATTAGCAGTAGTTCGCATGCCACCGAAATGACCTCCACAATGAGCATCATGACAGTGCTTCAGGATTGGAAGCATCTCCTCTTCCAGAACACAACGCCGAATGATGTTGACATTGTATACCTTGAATAAATACGACTCGTTCCAATGATACTTTAGTACTTCATTAAGAAATCTTTCTTTTTTTATGGCCTGTGACAACCAAAGGGAGTTTTCCACACACTAGATAATTAACCAAATCTGCATACCAAAGGGTTGCATCTACAGCAAATAACTTCTCATCTGGGAATGCGTCAACAATTTGAAGTATATTTCCATTTTCACTGGCAACTTCTAATCGAGACAGATGGTCTGCAACATGATTATCTAAACCTTTGCGGTCTTTTATCTCAATGTCGAATTCTTGCAATAGTAAGATCCAACGTATCAGTCTTGGTTTTGCATCCTTCTTCGCAAAATGATATCTCAACGCCAAGTGATCAGTAAATATGATAACCTTTGTGCCAACAAGATAAGAATGAAACTTGTCGAATGCAAAGATTGCAGCCAATAATTCTTTCCCTGTAGTGGTCTAATTGATTTGAGCCTCTATAAGAGTTTTACTAGCATAATAGATGGCATGAAATATTTTTCCCTTACATTGTCCTAGAAAAGCACCCACATCAAAGTCACTTGCATCGCACATAACTTCAAAAGGTTGAGACCAATCTGGTGCAACGATAATGGGTGTACTTACTAGCTACTTCTTTAATTAAATAAATGCATCCAGACATGCATCGTCAAAAAAGAATTTTTTATTCTATTCCAGCAATGAGCATAAGGGTTTTACAATTTTTGAGAAACCTCTAATAAATCTATGGTAAAACCCCGTATGCCTAAGAAAACTGCGAATACCTTTCACATTTTTCGATGGAGGTAATTTCTCAATTATTTCCACTTTAGCTTTGTCTACGTCAATGCCTTGACTAGATGCGATGGCCTAGCACAATGCCTTCAGTTGCCATGAAATGCCATTTTTCCCAATTTAGAACAAGATGTGTGTCTTCGTATCGCTTCAATACTTTATCCAAATTGTCAGCGCAATAATCAAAATCATTCCCATAGGCTGAGAAATCATCCATAAAAACCTCCAAAGAATTTTCAATCATATCTGGGAATATTGCATCATGCACCTTTGAAATGTGGTTGGTGTGTTGCAAAGACCGAAAGGCATACGACGAAAAGCAAAAGTACAAAGGGACAGGTGAAAGTTGTTGTCTTTCGATCCTCTAGTGCAATAGCAATTTCATTGTACCTAGAATAGCCGTCTAAGAAGAAGTAATAGGCTCTTCCAGCAAGCCTGTCCAACATTTGGTCAATGAAAGAAAGTGGAAAGTGGTCCTTCCTTGTGGCAGCATTAAGTTTGCGATAATCTATACAGACTCGCCATCCCATAGGAATGCGTGTAGGAATTAATTCGTCTTTGTCGTTGCTAACTACAGTGATGCCACTCTTTTTATGAATGCATTGCAGTGGACTTACCCAATTGCTATCAGAAATAGGGTAAATAATTTCAGCATCAAGCAATTTTATAATTTCTTTCTTAACAACTTCTTTCATCTTCTCGTTTAATATTCTTTGTTGCTCAATCGATTTCTTGCCTTCATCTTCCAACTTGATCTTGTGCATGCAAAAATATGGACTAATGCCTCGAATATCAGAAATACTTCAAGTAATAGCTTGTCTATGTTGCTTAAGAATATGGACCAATTTCTCTTCTTGAGTTACATCCAGTGTTGTGGAAACAATAACTGTGAGAGTATTGTTAGCACCAAGAAAGACGTATTTAAGATGAGTAGGTAGTGGCTTCAATTCCAGAGTAAGAGCTTCGCAATAGATGGTTTGGAAATTGGAGTTGTTCTGTTGGCTAAGTCTAAGGATTCAATCTGCCATCTATATCTGAGTTCAATTTTATTAACTTCAACCATGCTGTCACAATCATCTAAGAATTCATCATCAGATGTAACTGTAAAATCCTTAGAAAGTATTATGCTTTGGTCATTAAATTCTTCCTCAGTTAGATCATCTAGCACATCAATAATATGACATTATTCTTTATCCTTGCATTGAATAGATTCGAAAACACTGAAGGTAACATGCTCATCATTAAATCGCATGGTCAGTTCACCTTTGTAAACATCAATAAAAGTTTGTCTGGTGGCTAAAAATTGTCGTCCCAAGATTATGGGAACCACATTGTCTGTCTCGCAGTCAAGTATGATAAAATCAACCGGAAAAACGAATTTATCTGCATGAACTAAGATGTCTTTGATTTGCCTTTCAGGTTGAGCCAAGGATCGATATGCTAGTTGCAATGTCACTGTAGTAGGTTTCATGTGACTAATTCCCAACTTTCTGAAAGTAGATAATGGCATTAGGTTGATACTAGCTCCCAAGTCGCATAAAGCCTTGCCCATATAATGATTGCAAATTAAACATGGGATAGTAAAGCTCCTAGGATCTTTCATTTTGGGGGGCAACTTATTTGTCAAAACAACACTACTACCTTCTATGACTGCAATAGTTTCAATATCACTGAGCTTTTTCTTCTTGGACAAGAGCTCATTCATAAATTTCCCCTAATTCAAAATTTGCACAAGAGCGTCTATTAAAGGAATATTTACCTGAAGTTGCTTCAGTGTGTTCAAGAACTGTTGTACTGCTTATCCTACTCATTCTCCCTGAATCTTTGTGGAAAAGGTAAAGGTGGAGATACATCTGATTACGTCGACACCTTTAATAGTGTCGACAATTTTGAAGGTCAGGCATTAGGCATATGAGTGACAATTTGTAGAACTTCTTTGTCTGGTACATCGACAAGCTCTTCAGATTCAACCTTCTCACCAAGGATCACTTCACCAGTATCTTGAGGTGCTATAGTAGAATTTGTAGTTGGCTCGCCAGTTTGTTTACCACTCCTAAGACTGACAGCCTTACAGTGTACTTTCTCCCTCGGACTGGGATTTTCCATGTCACTAGGTAGTGTGCCCGGTGGTTGAGTATTCAGATTTGAAGCAAGTTGTCCTAATTGTGCCTCCAACGCCCCAATAGAAGATGAATTTCCTTGCACAATAGCTTCTGCGCGAGTGATATGCTTTCGCATTAAAGCCTCAAGAGCTGCTAACGAGTCAGAAGGAGAAGCTTGCATGTACTGTTGTTGTTGATGTCCTTAAACATGCTGGTTCAGCACTGAAGAGTATTGTTGATGCATCTGATTTTGGTGTGGATGCATCTGGCATTATTGTGGATGCATCTGAGTATGCTGATTGTAGTTCTGCTATTGTTGATTATAATTCCCTTGTCTTGGATTATAATTACCTTGAGTAGATATATTCTCATATCAGAATGTCGCAACATTTTGTCCAGTAGTCTGAGTTTCCTAAGATTGTTGATTGCGTGCAGAATTATTATAAAAGTTCCCATAAGAATTGTTACGAATGTTACTAACATAAAAGGTATTCTCTACATGTTGTGGAAAATCTTTATAGCTATGGTTGTCACTACAAATCTCATAACAAAAGGTAGGAGCATCAATTTGTTGAGTGACTTGTATAGGTGCAACGTCACTAGTCCCTTGCATATTTTTTATCATATTTGCAAGAGAAGAAACTTGAGCACTAAGTTCAGATATTGTGTCCAATTCAATAAATCTCGGAGTAGCTTTTGCTTATGCAGCTCTAGAGATAGGATATTGATAATCATTTTGAGTAATTCTCTCAAGAATTCCAACAGCATCATTATAAGTATAATCCAGCAAAGAACCATTGGCTGATGCGTCAACAAGATTCCTCATGTGTGAATTTAGCCTATTATAGAAAATTTTAATTTGTGTTTCCTATCAAATGTCTTGCATAGGGCAACGTTGAAGAAAGATTTATAACGTTCCCATGTAGCGTGAAGATTCTCATCATCCAGCTGATGATAAACTGTAATATCATTTTGAAAACGAGCATTCATTGTCACTGGGTTAAAGCGCAAAACAAACTATGTTGCTAGTGCATTCCAAGAAGTAATTGATCCGGCAGGTAGCCCAAGAAACCAAGTACGAGCTCTTCCCTGCAAGGAATAAGCAAATAATTGCATCTTCAAAGCGTCATTAGGAACGCCTTTTTGACTAAAGGAAACACAAATTAATAAAAATAATTTAATATGTTCTCGTGCATCTTCATGTGGCGGTCCAGAATATTTCCCATTAGAATTAAACATTTGAAACATTAATGGCTTGAGTTCAGAATTCCCAGCTTGGATTGTTGGCCTAACAACTCTCGATTGTAAGTCATCTAAGATAGGTACTACAAAGTCTCGTATAGTCCTATCTTGTATTTGAGCGTCTTGCGGCAACGATGGGTCTAGCATTTTGATGCTGCACCTGGGGTATTGCTTCATTGTTTCTTGGTACAGCCATATTCCTTTGTTCTTGAAGTCTCCTCCGAACAGTTTTTTCAATTTCTGGATCAAAATCGGTAATAAACTCCGAATTACTTTGTGTCATCAAACACCTAAAATAAAATGTGAAAATAACGAAAAAAAAAGAAAACAAGTTAGTGGCAACTAAATATTATATAACAAAAAACAAAGCGCAAAAACAAAAATAAATATCAAACAAATGTCATCCCCGACAATGGCGCCAACACTTGATTGGTTGTTTAACATCATAGCAATAATGTGCAAGCATACACTATCGATGCAAGTATAGTAGACAAATATAATTCTCTCAGATATCGACACGAAGATGGTTGTCTTTTGCCTATCAATGTCAGTGCAATAAATAGATAGAAATGAGATAAATTGTGAGACTAGTTGTCGAAGCAATAACTTGAAAACAATAAGATAAAATATGATAATGATAAACTGGGATCCCCAACGTGAATATTCA
>CM025148.1:8798327-8814401 GCA_013467495.1 Gossypium gossypioides | reverse complement strand
ATTTTAATAGTTTTGATAATTTTATTTATTTATTAAAATTTTCAAATTTAAAAGAAATAATTACAATAAAGTAAAGTTTAAAATAAAACCTCGATTTCGTAGAATAAATAGCAGAACTTTATTTCTTAATTTTATAAAAAGCTGAATGCTTATTTAAGTACTAACCCAACATATTTTAAAATAAATAAATAAAATCAATCAAAAGATTATTCTAGGGAAATTAAAAAATATTGACAGTTCGATCAGTATAAAAGCCATATTGACAATGAACCACTAATTATGGAGATCAAATACTAATATACGTAAAATTTAATGGCCAAATTATGGATTTTTAAAAGTTAAGTAATTAAACTAAAATTTCTTAATTAACTGATCTAGTTTAGAATAACTCTTTTTTTTGTGAATGAACAAACTAACTATATTAAACTAGCATAATTGAAATTTGCTATTCTATCAATCTCAAGAACTGGTAATAACTCTTTAGGAGTGTCTTCAAAGACTTGTATATCAGTACTCTTTACTGTAACCATCGTTGCAATACGATCCGCAGCTTGGTTTTTCTCCCTTGGAATATGCTTTATCTTCCAATGTTGTATAGCTTGTAGACTCGCAAGGATTCTTCGTAACAAAGTTGAGGATGAATCTATCAAGTGAACATTTTGAATAGCTTTGACTACTTGTAGATTATCTGTGTGGATCACAACTTCTTGGTATCCTCTTCCATGAATAAGGGTCAAACCATCTAGAATACTCAAAGTTTAGCATCGAAAATCGAGCAAAGCCCCAAATAGCGATTGAATCCAAAAATTCATTCCCTTTTTTGCTTAAACGTCACCCCTAACAACCGCAAATCCTGCATCCATCTTAACGACCCCGGTAGTGTACAAATGAATCCAATTATCTGTCATAGAAGAATCAAAAGCAATATCAATGTGTTCAGACGAATCACTCTTATGAACTAAAAAAATATTGTTTTGCCCAACACATAGAAGACTTAATAGTTTTAGTGAAGTTCCAAGTGATTCCTTGGAAAATGAAAAGGTTCCTATTCTTCCATATGCGCCAAGTAATTAAACCAAAAAGGCTTGACCAAAGGCTTCCCACATTAGGAAACTATAAAGAAGAACATAGGTTCATCTCCATTGACTCAAACAAATCTCCCGAGAAGACTTCTTTGAAGCTTAGCAGGTACAACGCATTACCAAACTTCTCTAGCACCTAGACAATCCCTAAGGAAGTGAATTAAATCCTTATCACCATGCCCATAAACCAAACACAAACCACTTTGGCCAACACCCAACCTTACCCGTTCTATATTCGTTAGAAGGCGTTGCTTGAAGACTAACCATGAGAATAATCAAAAGCGTTGAGGCCCCATAAACTTCTAAGCAACCTTTCCCTGTCCATCCTTAGAGTGCCAAGAACTCTCTCAAAGTGACCTATACACACTTTTCACCGAAAACGACCCAGTAAAGGTGCCAATCCAGTGATTTCTATCTTTCCCTTCTGAAGGATACAAAGGAGGGATGCTAACAATTCTTTTAATAATATCCCTCAACAACCAGACCCTAAACAAGTCCAAATTCCAAGCCCCATCACTAGAAACCATGTCACACAGCAAGAAGTCTAACACAAGATTGTTATAGGAAGGTACATAATTAATCAAAGGACCTACATTAGGAATCCAAGGATCTTTCCTACATCTGATGGAATTCCCAGTCCCCACAAACCAACATAAGTTTTCTTGCAAAAGAGGCCATACCTTAGCAAGGGCTTTCCAAACAGCTGAGCAATTTCCTTGCACTATACTATCAAGCACCTTTTCCTTCATCTTGTACTTTTCTCGAAGAACTCGAACCCATAAGGCATCATCTTTTGAAACAAGATTAAATCCCAGCTTTAATAAGAAAGAGGAATTTTGATCCTCTAAATGTCGAAATCTGAGTCCACCACAAGAACAGGGTTGGCAAATAGAATCCTAATCAACCAAAGACATCTTCATCGTCCTGTTAGAAGAACCCCATATGGACTGTCATACCAAACATTCAATTTCGTCATAGACCCCTTTAGAATTCACATAGATAGCATAAAGTAATTAGGGATAGAAAGGACAGTTTGAGCTAGGGTGACTTTACCTACCATCGGAAGCTGTTTAACGTCCCAATTATTCAATTTTCTTCGTACCTTCTCCACCACGAACCTCAAAGTAGAACATATAACTCTATCATGAAATAATGGCATGCCTAAGTAGGTGCCAAGATTGTGTACCTTTTGAAAACCAAGCAAGTTACTCAATTTATCACTAAGTTCATCTTCTACTCCTCTAGAGAAAAACATAATAGTTTTTTTAGCATTAACCTGATGGCCTGAGATAACAAAAAAATCATTAAGAATTTCCTTGAGAACCATAGCATGCTTCAAGTCTGCCTTAGAGAAGATAACAAAGTCATCAGCAAAGAATAAATGAGATAAATCAGGTCCTGATCGAGATAATCTAATAGGATTCCATTTTTCACTAGAAATTGTCGACTAAATGTCATGTCCTAACCATTCCGTACAAAGCACAAACAAATATGGGGATAATATGCAGCCTTGTCGAACGCTTCTTAGAGGCTAAAACTTTGGAGTTGGAACCCCATTCCATAAAATCTGCATGGTAGAATTTGACATGTCTAATATGATCACTCTCCTAAGAAAATTTAGAATGTCAGCTACTTGAAGGGAAACATCAATGAAGTCCTAGCGTAATCTGTTATAGGCCTTTTCAAGGTCAATTTTAACAACCACCCATCTTTTGTTCTTAGCCTTCATAGAGTGTATGACCTCTTGGGCTATAAGGATATTGTCCGAAATGTTTCTTCCCGTAATAAAACCAGCCTATTCATGAGATGATTTTAGGGAAGACCACCCTAAATCTATTGGCTATTACCTTTATTACCAACTTGTATAAAACGAAGCAAATGCTAATAGGTCGAAACTGAGAGAACTCCTCAAGATTAGCGACTTTAGGGATGAGAACCAAAAGAGTATTGTTAAGTCCTTGATTAATAGACCTACTATTAAAAATTCATTTAACCCAATCACAGATAGCCTCTCCAATATTGTCCTAATGATTTTGAAAAAAGCAAGCATGGAAACCATCAGTACTTGGGGCCTTTAGAGGAGCCATATCGAACAAAGCATTTTTAATTTCCTTATTAGATATTGCACTCCCCAAAAAGTCCTTATCATATTGATCAATTTGAGGAAAAGAATTAGGCAGTAAAATTCCCCCAGGATTCAGTTGCTCCCCATATAAATTTTGGAAGAAATTGACTGCCTCTTGCTGAATATCCTCTAGATCATAAATCCAATCCCCTACCTAATTTCGCAAGGCGGAGATGCGATTAGCCTTCCTCCATCCATTGATTATTTTTCAATGAAAGAATCTAGTATTTTGACCCCCCAAATTAAGCCAGTCACATCGGGATTTCTGTTTCCATAGCAATTTTTCATGGAGAAAAAATAGATTCTAGACTCTCTCTAATCTCTATCTCTTTATGAACCATATAATCTAAACTCGAATGTTCCAAAGCCCTCTATATTACAGATAAGGAATGAATCAACTTCTTTGTTCGAGTTTCAATATGACCATAGACAGAGTTGTTTCAGACCTTGAGATTAGCAGTTAAATTGGAAAGGGACTCAAACATATCAGCATTATACTTCCAAGTCTCTTTGACAAAATTGGAGAAGGTTGGATGTTCGATCCATCCCGCCAAAAATTGAAATGGCCGCCTTTTAGGTAAGGATAGAGTCGAATTAATATTAAGAAGGGGTCGATGATCTGATTTGAGCCTTGTTAGGTGAGTAACCATACAATTCAGAAATGCTTACGCCCAAGCTTTATTACCCAGAGCAGGATCAAGTCTTTCAAAAGTCCCCCATATGTCAAGTAAATAAAGGACCCCTGAACTCCAAATCATGTAAACCATTAGAATCCACAAATTCTCTAAAATAAGGACACCTTGTCCCACTAGAACTTCCTCCTCTCTTTTTTTCTTAGAGGAAAAAATGACATTAAAGTCACCAATTACCAACCACGGAACCGAAGTAGAAGGGATAGTGGCCATCAGTTTCTCCCAAAGTGTTCTCCATTTCTTCCTATTAGGACTACCATAAACAAAGGAAATAAAAATGTATTGAGAGAAAATGCTATTGCGAACTCGAACCAAAATGAATTGAGGATGATTGCGAATAACCTCTAAATTAACTGTGTTTTTCCAACCAATCCATATGCCACCTTAAAACCCCACTACTTCAACTCGGTGAGAGTACTGAAACCCTAGCTTGGCAATAACTCCATCAACTTTCCTTCCACTAACCCTTGGATTCAACAAACTAACAATATCTAGATTAAATTCCAGATAATACTCCTTATAAATATAGAGGAATTTTGTGTTTGCACACCCCTGGCAATTCCATGAAAACAAGATGCCAACTCAATCATGGATTACTTTCTTGATTCCTTAAGGCAATCAATCAAAGCACCCTACAAAGACTGGGATTTTATAAGCTCAGCCATACTACTTATCGACTCGAATAGAGGAACCTGGTAAAATATTTCTTGTCATGAATAGTCTTGTTATGATTCTTCCCTTTTCGTCCCCTACTAAACTTTCCTCCCGCAAATCGTGCACCAGCACCCACAATTCCTCCATCCACCTTCGAATTTTGCCCATCACCCATGTCACCCAAAAAATTCGATTGCACATTCTCTTTGAAAGCAATAGCCGAGTGCTTATTGGAATCCAATATGCTCTTCTCCATAGACAATGGCACCTCTAGATTCCCTTCAAAATTTGGATTAGAATGAGAAGAAAGAGTGAAACTGTTCTTGGCGTAAGGAATAGTGTTCACTGATTTATCAACAATATTTTCCTTGGGCTTAGTAACATTACAATGAACAGCGATATTATTCTCTAAAGTGTTAAGCAGCTGGTCTTCTTTAGCTTGGCCCGACCTTGCTAGAATTTCAAGACCACCCAACCGGATAGGGCTTTTGCTCGAATCAGGCCTATTCACTAAATTGATACAACCCATTTCATTAGCTTGCAAAGAGGAGCTCCTTTGTCCCATTGATATCGATCCCTTCCTAGCTGAAGTATGACCTTGCCCAACCTTCTCCTTTCCTTTGGGCTCTTTTGCCCTATTATTCATTTTGTGGCCTACAGAATTCCTATGGCCCGAAGAAGTGGCCTACCCAGAAACTTTGACAAAAAGGGTTGAAGCTCTATTAGCGCCATTAGAATTCGTTGAAGAAGAGCCCCCAGTTTGGTTAGGGCTTTTAACCAAATCACCCCCACGATTCTCCCTCTGATTCTTCTCCATCTTATCTAGGGAATCCAGTACATTAAACCTCTTTTTGCTAGCCAAACTTTCATGATTTTCGGCACCGATCTTTCTGGTGTCCCTGGAATTTCGCCTACTCCGTCTCTTTACAAGCATCCACGAACCATAGGCACTGTTCTCGTTTGTCAATCCCTCTCTCACCAGAACTATATTCACCATTTGCTCTCCCTCGCCATTCAGTTTTCCATCGAAAACATCGCCTAAGTTATTCACCTTCGATAAGCAGAAATCCTTTTATAACCATAGCAGCCACATGAAAAACACATAGTAAGTATTCGTACTCGATTCGTTGGAGTATTTATCAGAATTTGTAAAACTAGTGGTTTATTCAAACTGATGTAGACCACCATCCGCACGAATCTACCCCTTGCTCTGTTATCGGTGTTAAAATCTAACTTGACAACCTTTCTAACCAAGCCTCCAATCTCCTATAAAATCTTCTTTTTATACATGTAGCCCGGTAGTTCTGGGAATCTAATCCAGGATATAACCACACTAGGAAAAGGTTGTGCTAGGTCAAACTCAATGGACCATGGCTAAACTATCAAATATTGACCAAAAAATGATCCAAGGGCCTTGGGAGAGGACTCGTTCATAATCTTCTGAATTTTGAAATTTGGCCAAAAAATAGCCATTCACAATATCCATCAGATTAAAGGGTTGACTAGGCTTCCATAGTGCATAGATTTTGTTTTGGAGCATAGCATACCCAATACTCCTGCCTAATAGTTTGATCACAATAGTGTAGGTCATATCCTTGATTAACAACTGATTGATTCTCTCTGAGAACTTGATTAATGGAATACCATTGACAAAGGATCTCATGACGTCTCCTTCCACAAAGGCAAAGTCATCATCTTCATCGATGTTTGACCCACCAATCTTCTTTCCAAGTCTCGAGAGATTTTCCCTAACAGCCTCTCCTTCCATGATAGCGATGGATCCAGATCCAATTCCACCTCCATCACCACATCTGAATCCGCTTTCTCATTCTGACAAGTTGTACCCTTATTGTCTTCGTTGGAAGAACCACTAGAATCTCCATGAGTTTGAGTTAAATAACTACTTTTAAGTAATGATTTCTAATAATCTTTATAATTTGATTTGTTCATCCAATTCTAGTTTTGTAAAGTAAAGATACGGAAGGCTTATTTCACAAATTCTTTTGCAAAATTTGATATTATTTCAACATATTTTAATATAATAATAACAAGATAATTATTATAATGAACTTTTAAAAAATTTGTTAGCAATTAAATCGTGCAAGAGTCGTGTTACAATGAAATGGAACTCTTATATCGCAAAGCGTGTATGATGCAGTCCCTAAGACTACAAAGGGCAGCTTTGATTACGAGGCATAAGAAACATGTATCTAACATTGAACTTACCCTCCAATTGGGGAATTCATAGACGTAATATACCCAAGGCCCATATTATATTTAATTTTTTATATCATTAGTAAGATAAAAAAAACATATCAGCTGGATCCTTCATAATAAATGATCAAATCCCAAAGACATTTACGCACCAAAACAAAGTGGAACATAAAAGAGTGACAGGGTTCATCCAGCTCCTTCACACAAAAACCACTGCATAGAGTCTTCTAGCAAATGCCCAACTGAACCCCCAACTACACCCCATTTCTTCCTACATAGTAACCCAAAAACCAATACCAAAACTGCTATTCACCAACACCACTTGTGCAAACTCCAATCAGAAAAACCCAGCGGGTATATAAAGTTCCAAAAACACTCACCAGTACAAGCGATACAAAAAAAATTTTGCATTTGGTGAAAAGAAATGCTTCCCTATCAAGTCCGAGAAGCTTTATTTTCCTATCATCATGACGATGTTGACGTGCCATTATTGGTCTGTTTAGCCACATAAATTTGCTTCATCTTTGAAGTGGGAAAGTTCTTGTCTCCACCCATCGATAGGTTCCTTCCTTGGAAACCCATTCTACGATGGGTCCATTCACCTGACCCATTCTTTTGCGAGATTGCATTCCCTCTCGGATGATTATACCAGGAAGAGTTCCCGTAATGCTGAGAAGATATATTCTTTTGCAGGGAAGAAGACTGAACAGACTTCAACGCAGAATTTGTGCTATGCCCACTACTTTTAATACCATCATTATTTAGGACATCATTCTTGGCAGCATCAGCAACTTTGATGGGGGATGGGCTCTTAGTATCTTGTGGTGCTGAAGCAGCAGGAATGGCGGAGGAGCTAGATGGTTCCACCAACCCTAGTTCATCAGGCAACTGGGTTATGCTTGCATCTGTTGCCACAGGAAATTTCCTAGAGCAGTCAGCGGATGTTGATGTTCGGGACTCTGGGAACCTATTGTTAGTCAATGACTGGTCCAAAGGAGGCCCCTGGCTGAACTGAGAATGTAGTACACCTTCTGCCTGTTGCTGCAATGGGATTGATGGTGTAGCAGACTGCATAGGTGAAGCAGGAACAGGAGACCAACGAGCTTGGACAGACACATCTGGGGTGGACTGAAGGAAGAGTTCCAAGATAAGCATTAGTTAGATCAGAGGAAAACCCGAGGAAAGCAAAAAAGGGAGAAGCAAAGACGGCATGGGGGTGGTAGTGAAACTGTCAAATAATCCAATAATGATAATTCTAATCATCCAGCAATAAACCTCAATAAATCCAGTTTCAAAGCATTGATGACTACATCTAGAACATCCATATAGGTACTCACTTTCAAGTAAACAATTTAATATTCTATAAACAAGTAAATTTGGAAGACTTTTACCTGGAAAGGAGAAACATCAAACATAGCGAGTGGAGATGCTATGGGCAGAAGAGGTGACCCAGGGCCAGGGGGAAGATGCTGCATTTGAGCAGGTATGTTGCTAGAATTACCCTGCGAAGTAGCCATATTCAAATTGTTCACATCACCTTCACCGACTGCAGAGGAAGCGGGGTTGTGCTTCCAATCAGGTTGTTTTCCAGATGGGATGTAGGTTGTACCCATGAAACTTAGTCCAAACTGTCCGACTGGAGCAAAATGGTTGTACACAACCATATGTGGTGGGCCTTGAACCCCAGGGATACCTCCAGGTGGGGTGATAAAATGGCCTGTGAATCCCGTTGGAGGACCATAGAATGAATCTACTCCAGAATGGCATTGTTGCCAGGTCCCTAAGGGACCTGAAGCTGGTGTGCTACTCTTCTGGGACTGCGATTGGGTAGACGATGATTCCTCATGTGGTCCAAAGGCAAAGATTGGACCCCCCATCATGGGATTCATGTCATAGAAGGGGAAGTGCGAAGGAGGGCCTCCAGGAAAATGAGAAATTATCTGGCTTGAAGAATTCTGTGGACTAGGTAAAGGCGGCCATAAAGAAATTGGTGGGTTCTCAACAGAAAGATCTGCAGGAAGAGAAACACTGAGAGACTCTTCAGCCTTTGATTGGCTTGCTAACTTCTGACCACCATCACCTGCAAAATAATGAGAAAAAGGCAACACAAGTTAACCTCCACACAAGTAAAACATACAGGGATTCTACAGTGATTGCAGATCCACCTGTATTAATAACATCAATAGCTGCGCCTCCAAAGCCTTTATTATCTGAAGCAGAAACGATGCAAGTACTCATCCCAGTCCCCACAATCTCATCACTAGTTATGGCTGCAACAGCAATAGCTGAAGCAGCTGCTTCAGCTTCACAGTCTTCCATATGAACACAAGATTCAACTGGGTGTTTTTCTTTTTCAAAGAAAAGGGTGCAATCATTCTCGGCTGCAGAAAGATTGCAAGGGATTTGGATTTCTGATCGAGATGGACCTGGAGGGCCGATCCCATGTGAAACAGCACGGCTGCTAGGAGGAATAACTGTAGGTGATGTAACTGCTCCTGTAGAAAGCGAAGATATCCTTCAGATACAGGGCAATGGTAATTCCAAGAATGTAAATGATATCAGAAAGAATGAACCAACCAAATTGTATTTTCTCCCCAGCAAGCAAAGAATTTATTGGACTTGCAGCAGAAGAAAAGGACTTGTCCTTCAATAATAAGGATGATGATGGCATACTGGGGTCAGTAACTGAGCTATTGCTATCTCCAGCAGGAGCACAAGTATCGAACTGAACAGGCTTCATAGCATCATCAAGTTGGGTCTGTGTCAATGTCATTACCTATAAGTTTTAACCAAATCAGTTTCAGACTTGCGCACAGATTTATTGTCCAATCATATTAGAAGAAAGAGTACCAGCATCCACAAGTACGGAAATTTAGAATACACTCAAACTAAAAGCATAAATAAATAAATAAAACTCAGATTAACAAGCCTAAAACAGTTCAATCATGATCAATCTAGAATGCAGAATATAAAGTAATGCTAAACATGTACAAAAAGATAAATCAGAGCACAATACATACTGAACTCTAGTCCAAGCTAAACATGTTGAAGAAAATCTGAGAAAGAAAGCAACCAATTAAAGTAAGAGCTGAGCATGTTTACGTGTCATGTATGTAAATCAACCTGATTCCAAAGATAAAGACAACAAAGGCACCAGAAGCTACATTGTTAGATAGAAGTAAAAAGGTGGCAAAAAAAAGGACCGGTGGAAACCAATGTGAAGATGCACAAAAGGGCAAAACCGGTAAGCACCAGAACCTATGAGTCTTGCAGATCTACTAGAAACAAATGGCAAAGTTAAACTAGTAGAAGTAGTTAACAAGTCAGTAAATGCAGTTATGCATACCTTTTGATTAATGCATGAATTACCCCACGAACCCAAAGATGCCTGAACATTGTCAAAAATCTTATTCTTGCTCTCAAACATCAATCCTGATACCAGGCTTGGTCCACCACCTGAGGTGGCTTGAAGGGAGCTTGTACGGAGTGACCTGTAGAAAATCATCAGAGTCAGCAATCTGTATGAATATTTTTTTTGAAGGTACATTAATTATTTTTAAGAGAGGTGTATACTTCATTGCCTGCGTTCTTATATCAGCCTGTGCATCAGTTTTAGTCGCAGGAGTACCGATTGGAGCCAAGGGCTGGGATACTATAGTTGCACTGAATGCAGCTGATAGTTCACTATTTGCCAGATTTCGTCCTTCAGTGGTAACAAGATCAGAGCGAACATTGTTCATCACTCCACTTGCTGAAGCAGAATTTCTATTTGAGCTTTGTGGGATTGAACGAGGTTTTCTTGGTGGCTGTCAGAAATGAATAAATGATATTAACCTTGGTCTTATTGCACTGGACCAGAAAAAACAAAGCAAAAACACATGTTATTGTCAAGTGAAGAAAAGAGTTCAGTTCAAAGTTCATTATAACCTTTGCAACCCGAGACTTAGCTTTGATTTCTTTTTCTCTCTGCTCACGCCTGTCATTCAGCACTTGCCTTTTTGATCTGACCTCAATGAAATCATCTTCATCACTGGCTGCTTCTATTCCGGGCTGCTCATAAACACGCACTATGCCGCTTTGCAGAGGAGCATCCACATCTTCCTCAATATTCCTCTTAAGATTACCTTTCCCAGAGTGTGGGATATTCTGAATCCTCATCAAAGAATCTTTTCCCAATCCCTTTTCATTCCTGTTTCCAGAATCTATCTCCTGGGAACTGCTTGGAGCTGAATTTGAGCATTCAAATTCAATTGTCTGTTTTGACTTATTCACCACAACTTTCCTCATCCTATTTCTTGCAGAAAATCCAGTACCCCTTCCATTGGTACTTGAGTTTTCATTTGGCAACACTTGATTAGGGTGGTTCGAAGAAACCATTCCAGAAGAGTGCTTCTTTTCGGAATTTTCCCTAATCCTAAACTCTGTTCGAGCTCGTCGAGGCCTCCTTTGATATCCACTAGAGTCTTGGTGAGAGGCCTCGGAAGCCAGAAAAGCTGATCTTGAGTTAGAACCTTTAACCGTAAAGACATACTTTTTTCCCCTAATACCATAAGTTTGGCCCCTTAATCCACTTAAATCTTTCTGTTTTGCAGCTAAGTGAGATGATGTCAGAACAGATTGAAGTTCACCTTCTGAGTGTTTATTTGACAGTGCTTTGAAGTTTCTATGAACAGAATTCTTGTGCCCCTGGTCTTCCGAAGAGAAACCTGACTCAGACCTAGCTGCATTATCACCAATATTTGATATCTCAACATTACCATGCTGTGTGACAACACTTTTTCTGCTTTCTCCGGCTGGTGTGAAACTTCCCTCATTCAACACATTCCCTTGTGATAAATCGAAGGACCTTGGAAGCCCTGACTGGTTATCCAAAGGAGATGAAACTTCACTTTTCATCATATTAAGCCCAGAAGTGTCTTGACTGGGCTGAACAGGCAGAGGAACTCCAGGGTTCAAGTTAAGGGAGAAGTTGCCTCGAACATTTGGCTGGACAAAAGACACAGATTGAGGAGCCAAAGGCAGCACTCCCTGGGAAATTGGAGATGTATACCTTAACTGACCAAACTGAAAGAGAGGAGGCTGTGTTGGGTGCATTTGGGTGAGGGATGGGGGGCAAACCGGAGGATGCAGATGAAGAGGCATCTGTATGGAACCAATTTGTATGGCTGGAACTGGAGATGGTATTAAAGAAGGACCTGAAAACAGTCCAAATTGGAGCTTAACAGGTACTTCAGCGTGATTAGGAACAGAAGTGGTAGGCATGCTACCCTGACTAGAAGATGAATGAGAAGCCGTGTTGACAGAGTCGGGGAGATTATGCTCTGTCGACATACCACTGCTACCAGTAACATCCACATGATCAATGAGCTTAGATGCTGCTGCTGCTTGCGGAGAGGTATTAGGCTGAATAACTAGATCCTGCACTTCGTTCTCAGTTTCTTGAAAGATTCTAGAAGAACTATCTAAACCCTCTTGACAAGGAGCATCCATGGACTGAAGGATTTTTGTATCATTATGCATACCGTCCAAAGATATATTTTCTTCAAGAGGGCCAATAGGAATCTGTTTTATTGCATACGAAGAGTCCTTCCTTGAACTTCTTTCAAATTCATCATTTGGCATGCCAACCTCAACCCCCTCATTGAAGCCTAAGACCAAGTTGTCCATCATGTCAGGGGTCTCCTTATCCTCTAGATGCAATTCGTCTAACTCTCGAGTCAGGTCAATATTGCCGTCATCTCCTTCATGCACTTCATCTTCTTCCTGGTATCCATCTTCATCCTCGTCATATTCTTCTTGCTCCTGCAACTGTTCATTGTTATCAACAGTCCATTCCTCATCATCACCAGCAGAAATAGAACTTGATGCAGTCCGGACATCCTGTTTCCCAGCTTCAGTAGGTAACACTAGCGGTTCTATTTCTGGCCTTGACAAGTTGACCTCTTTATTCTCTTCAGCTGATAACACTGTAGAACCTCCAGATTCATCCAAATCATCATGAGAAAGATGAATTGGAGAATCAGGAGGGCTTGAAACGGACAGAGATGACTGAGAGTCACACCTTGTGGCATTGCCATCCAATTTCTGAGCCTCATTATCAGTATTACCACACTGATTATCTATAATTCCATGATGTCCAAGATCATCTTGCTGCCCGTCATCAAAAACGTTCTCCATGCTAGATCCACATCTTGTTGCCTGATTGTACTGTATCTCATTTTCTAGAAAAGTTGATGGACCAGGATGCTCATTCTCACCTCTATATGAGGATTTCTGCATTGGGGACAAAGATGGAGGAGGTAAAACGCGAGGCTGCCTCACAGAATACCTTGACCTCCCAAAGGAATAAAGCCCATCATCCTCAGGGTTGTGATAGAATCTTTCAGGGTAAGGCGGATAAATATTACCACGAGATCGCTGACCCCATGTCACATCACCATAATTATCAGAAAGATTCTCATGATATTCAGATCCAAACTCAGCACTTCTACCATAATGATCAACACCAGCCCCAGAAACATTCCACCTCTGACCTTTTGGCTGACCAAAATTATCTAAACTAGTTTCAGAAACCCCTGCTCTATAGTGAGGCCTGGAAGACATGTACGGAGGTGCACCCTGAAACTCTTTCCTTGAATATGGCCTACTTCCGGCAGATACATCTTGCCTGGGGCTATGGTGACCATTCTCTGTCTCCTGCCCGGTGAAGGCCGAACTGTTTCCGTACTCAAATACATCTCTCCTCCATGAATTAAAGGGCTTATCTCTATCTGAGAATGAAGAAGAAGCATTAGAGAAGTTAGGCCTGGAAGCCAGCTCAAAGGATCTATTCAGACCAGAAGAATCAGAGGAAGCTGAAGTTGTGATTCTTTCCACCATCCTTTCACCATTTTCCCAATCACCAACACCTGTTGCCTTTGATACATCTCTTTCTTTGGCCATCCCTGGTAATTTCTCATCCACTCCGGTAGAAAAATTATTACCACCCTTCACTCCTTCAGCCTGCCTCTTGGCAATCCTTTCTTCCAACTCAATGAGTTTTTGTTTAGCAGCCTGTTTTCTTCTTTCCTCCTCCATAACCATCCTGCGTTTTTCCTCTTCTCTGGCTATTCTCTGTTCTTCTGCCCTTCGCAAAGCTTCCAACCTCTCTTGTTCAGCTCTCCATGCAGCTTCCCTAGCCTCTTCTTCTAACCTTCTCTGCTGCTCTTCTTGTTCCCTTGCCAACCGAAGTCTCTCCTCTTCTTCTCTACGAGCTTGCTCCAATGCTCTCTCCTGTTCCTCAATAATTCGCTGCCTCTCTTGTTCCTGCATTTTCTGCACTCTCTCAAGTTCAGCCTCAAATGATTCCCTGACAGGGTCATGAAAATCAGTTTGTTTAGCTGTGTCTTTCTTCCTCTTAACAACCCCGACAAGGTTTGCAGAAAAAGGATCCCATCCATCAAATCTTGTAGCCCCAAAGTCCTTCATCAATGGGTCTTCTAGATAAGATTTTTCATTCTTGGACAAAGGACGTTTTTCTCTACTGAAATTTAGTATAGGATCATTAACAGGAAGGGCTTTACCACCCAAAGGAAAAGATGGTTTTGATAAAAAACTGTTCTGGAAAGCATCACCTTTGTGTCTATTGTATTGTTCATTGCCATAACGCTCCCTTGTATTCCTCTCTGACCCTCTACTACTAAAAGAATCTGCTGAATTGTTCCAAGCTTGTCTTCCTCCGTTTCCATAACCCAAATCCCTCCTTCCATTATCACCCTGAGCATTGTCCCGGAAAGGTGATGAAATGTACTTATTTTCCTTTTCTCTGTTCATACTTGAAGGCCTTGTGCCAACACTATTTCTGTCTCTTGCAATCTCTTGAGACCCAATTCCATCTTTAGGAAGAGGAGAAGATGCTCTCCATGCATTTCCTTCCCGCCCTTCTCTACTTGGTAGTTTTGCATCCATGCCATAAGGGTCCAATTTAGCGACTTCACTGGAAAGTGTTCTTCCAGTATCATTGTCATGCAGTCCCCTCCTGTCAAAAAGACCATGAGCTGGTTTATGTGGAAGTGCACCAGCTCTTGGCATATTGAAATCTCTATCCCAGTAAGCTTCAGTTTTCGAATAGCCCTGATCCCTCCTGTGGTCCGAAACATGACCTGTATCACGCTCATCATCAGCCCAATCAGATCTTGGATTCAAACTAACCAAAGGAAGTGGCCCCGGGAAGTACTCATCCTGCTTCCTGCCTTGTTCTAATAAACGAGAACCACTTGTACTACGAGCTTCTCCACCATTCTCACTCAATCCATTGTCAACGGCAATTCTCCCCGACTGCAATTGAGGAAGCATATCAATAACTGAATTTGATTGTGATCCGTCCCCATGCTTATCAGACAACTCCTGCCCTGCCATCGCCAATTGCTTCTGCTTCTGATTCAAACCATCTGTCTGTTTCTTTTCAGCCCCTGATACAACAGGTAATGCTGCTTGCAATGAAGGAAATTCCTCTCTCTTCAAAACTGTAGCTTTATCCAAAGGCGGAAAACCTATCGCTGAAGCAGACGTGGAGGAAGTTGACCCTGACCTAACAGAAGGCGGCATATAAACACCACTACTTGCCTTAGTCATCCCATCATCAGCATTCAAACGATCAACCCCGTCATTCAAGTGATCATCACCACCAACCAACCCTTCTTTCTCCTGCCAAGCAACTGAACCGGGTTTAGCCCATCCCATTCCGGACGAACCAGGCCTTGGCCCAGTGACGGAAACGCCTCCACTGGCAGGCACACCGCTGGATCCCAACGAATCGAATCGCTCATGTTCCTTTCGCAAGGATGGTAAATTCAAGGGGGGTGGAACAGATAACTTGGACCCAGTCTTTTGAGAGCTACGAGGACGCGAAAGAACCACCATTCCTCCACTGCCAGCACCAGTTCGTGTGCGATTTGAGACATAGGAACCCGAATGATGTGAATGGTAGTGCTGCTTAGATGGTTGTTGGCCATAAGACTTGTTCAGATTGACTGAAACAAACTTATTCCCGCCACCGGAATTTGCCATGGGAGGGTCCGACCCGAACTGCTAACCCGTTTGACGGATTCCGATGATCCCCGCCAAAGCATCAAAGTCCTAACCCTAGATTTCGCCTCCCTGAATATTCCCTAATTAAAATAATGATAAGAAACACAAAATAAAAAAGAACAACAAAACAGATCAATCTCACTGTAACTACGAAATGGGAAGGGGGGAAATGACACGAAAGTTTTATTCTACTTTCAAATTAGGGTTTCGGTTTTGTATGCTGATTTCTATATTTCAC
>CM025148.1:8784255-8797779 GCA_013467495.1 Gossypium gossypioides | reverse complement strand
ATATAAACTATATTTTAAATATTTAAATATAACCATTAAATATTTGTAATTAGATATTAACACATTTGTGCTATTTTAACTTTTTTATTTTTAATTAATGATTTTAACACCTTTGTAATTAAACATCAAGAAAAAAAAGAAGGGAAAGTACTATATTATTAGAGGAGTAAAAAAGTAATTAAGCACCAAAAGTGCTTTTGGGAGAGGAAAAACTTAAAATTTTAGCTTTTCTTTCTCAAAACTGCTTTTGAAAAGCAAAAAATTTAAGCAAAAAATAACTTGTTTAGTACAGTTTTTCTTCTAAAATTGTTTTTCAAGCCAAAAATGTTTTTTTAAGCACTACTAAATAAGCCCTTAGTAGACAAATTTTAGATTAATAAGGAGTTTCGATGTTTTTTTTTAATTGAAGTATAACTGTGATTATTATTTATTTGTTCTAAATCTAATTGATTTATTGTGTTAGATTATTAAATATTGATGGGTTTATAAAGTTTACCAATAATCCTTTGTAATATATTATTTTTAAAAGATTTTCTAATGTCGTATAATATTTGGAAAAAAAAAAGTCGAATACTATTTTCTTATTTAATATTTTAAAAGAATGGGTTTTGGTAGGATATATTAATACCATGTTTCTTTATATTTGATTACATATTGTTTTCTTATCAAATGTTTTTTGTTTAAATATATATTGATTGTCAACTCAAATATAAGTTTTTGTCATCATACCCATAAAGGGTTGAAAGTAAAATGTTTGATTGTGAAAGATCCACTTGAATTGTGAAATATTTTAAAAGAAATATATGAGTAACATAATATGATAATTCTATCTAAATCTCGTTATGGTTGGGTGCACCTAAAGTTGTAATATTTTAAAACTGTGAGTAAGTATAACTCTAAAATATTGAGTTCTTAATTAAAATAATGTGAGGAGAATATTATTGATGAGGATTTGTTAGAAAAAAACTTTTTCAATTTTTTCTGCTTCAAATGAACTATTAAATAAGAAGCTATTAAATGAAAAACCATAAAACTCATCATATTAGATTTGCTCCGTTCTTGAAGTGAATGTAGCAATATATAAAGACGTACTCTTTGACATGGATGTAGTTAGTGGCTATATAATAATCTTAAGAGGAATTGTCATACTAATTCTTCTCACCACCAGAAGTGGAAAAATGAAGATAAATAAGAAAATAATAAGAATTCCTAAGAAAACCCTATAATGAGTGAAGATAACTTTTGTTATCGATATGGTATGAAAGGTCATTGGTTGTTTACCTATAGTATGCCTAAACATTAAGGGTAAGTTTGGATGGGCAGTGCGTTTACCTGTTGTTAGTGTAAAAACAACAGTGGCGATGAGATTAGATACTGTAACGATACCGTAGCGTGAGACAAAAAGTAAGCTAAACGCACCGCACCGCACCGTACCGCACCCAATCGCCCATCCAAACCCACCCTAAGTATGACTTGCATCTTTTTTTTATGGATTGTGACACTAATTACTTAATCATTAGATTTCTTACTAATAATAATTCTTCTCACCACTAGAAGTGAAAATATAGAGATAAATAATAGAACAAGAGTTCTCAATATAACCCTTCAAAGAAGAGAAACAATTTATGAAAAGTTGTTGGTTATGTACCTATCGTATACTTGAAATTTTTATTATTTAATTAATATTCCTTAAAAGAAAGGAAAACATATGTCCCATAGACAATACAATAATGCATACTATCATTAGGATAAAAAAACATTTTTCTTGTTTGATAATGAATGAACCAATCTTTGGTGGTACATAATTAATTTAAGGCTCCACAAGAGCTAATATATTGTTACCCTATATTCAATGTTGTAATGGAACATGTTAACTCATAGTACAGAATTAATTCAGGGCTCTAGAAGAACTATTACATTGTTATTCGAAGAAACAAAGTAATAATTAATGCATTATATTCTAGTTATTCTCAAATAAATTATTTTGTTTTAAAAGGATATACGTTGTAACGGATATCATATTAAGAATGAAGATAATAAGACTATTAATTAAATATATTATATTGGGTAAGGATTTTGTATTGGAAAACTATCGCATTTTCCTCTAGTTGGTACTATGTATAAATTAGTATAGTTAAATCATATGAGATGGTAAATCAGAAGTTTACATTTGGCTCATTTGGTCCTTTAGATCAGTTAATGTGTTGTGGGTTAAGGTACACTCAGACTGTACCTGTTGGATATCCGTCTTCATTGACTGTATTTCTCCCACTATTCGATCTAGTTGTTGACCACATACAGTGTGGTCATTCCCCATGGATATATCCTGAGATCGTTGCAAGTGTGGAGGTTGGTATAGAGGATTTGTTCAGTTTTGCACTAAGTTTCCACCTCCTTGGTTACCTCCCCAACTTAGGTTTGGGTGATCCTTCCAACGAAATTGTACGCGTTCGAATAAGGATTTCCACCCCTATTACCCATGTATTCACTTCTTCCTGTTGGTTTTCCGAATTTTGTCCACAGCTTTGAGTTGGCTCCGTTATGGTTGGTTTAGTTGTTGCTTCCAAACAATTTAACTTCTTCAAATTTATTTGGTATGCATCAACCTTTTGGGTAGCTTTTGTCGTTGATGGTTTTGGGTTGTAGATAAACCTCTCGTTGGGCCACATATACGAGTTCATAGCCAAGTTGTCAATTATCTGATAGGCTCGCTCGTATGTGTGGCTCATCAGGGCCCCTCCGAATGCACCATCTAATCTGGACCTCAAACTACTATCCAAACCATTGTAGAATATTTTCAATTTGAGGCATTTTTCCATTTCGTGATGGGGACACTTCCTCAATAGTGACTTAAATTGATCCCAAGCCTTTTACAATTTTTCACCTTTTAATTGCTTGAAATTTGTGATTTCACATCTGAGCTAGATGCTTCAGCTTATGGGGAAAAGTTTGTGCATAAATTTTCTTGCAAGATTGTCCCACATGGTTATGGTATCTATTTCTAATGAGTTTAACCAATTAGCAGCGTTGTCACATAAGGAAAAAGGGAATAACCGAAGACGAATGATGTCATTGGTTACCTCGTTGTACTTGAAAGTGTCACACAACTGGAGGAATCGTTTTAGGTGCTGGTTTGGATCATCCATCATGTTCCCTCGAAACTGCAAGGTGTTTTGGATTATCTAAATTGTATCCATCTTGATCTCAAAATTATTCGCGTTGATTGTTGGTCGTTCAATGCTACCTTGCATGACATCTAGTGTTGGTAGTGCATAATCGCGCAATGTCCTTTAAGCCATAAGTAACTCTCTACGGAATTGTACTTGTGGTTTAGGCAGATTTCCCCGAGGTAAGTCAGCTACCACGAGTGGATTGTTTTGCATTAACTAACGATTGTGTCTCAAAAATCGCTCCAAATCAAGATGTGGCTCGATTGAAGTGCTTCCACTTCGAGTCATAAACTGAAATCAGAGACAAAAAAATAAAAATTAGTAAACAAAATTCAAAAAAAAAAAAGCAAAAATAAACTAAAGTAAAAAATCGTATCTATAATTTTTAATTTTCCTATTTATCCTACTAATTGCAAAAAATAAATTTAAATTTAATGCTGAAACCTCTCTAGCAACGATGCCAACAATTTGACCGCTGCCAAACATGCTAATGTTTGGATAGAAAATATTGCAACAAAAGATAAGAAATTAAATAGTGGTGTCCGCAAGTATAAGGGGCAAATTGTAATATAAAAGTGTTACAACGGAATGCTAGTAAGTATTCTAAGGACCGTACCCAATAGAGGATAGATTAAATTTAAAATTATTTCTATAGTAATAAGTCTAAACAGTAATCACCAAAAATCATATTACGATAAATAAGAAAATTAAAATTAATATTATGAAATAAAATAAAATAACTAGAAATAAATAAATCAACGAAGAAAGTTTCAATTAACAGACAGAAGATTAACTCGCTTCAATGATTGTAATTAAAATCAGAACTCGAGTTTTTTTTAATGAATTAGTTATTAACTAACCAATATTACCTTTCAACCTCTACTAATTAATTAATTGACCAATACACACTTATCTTTCGACCTCACTTTTTTGACTTTGATAAATTACAATTTAATCAATAAACTTATCTTTCAACCTCGTTTAGCCTAGACTACTTCCTAGGGTTGTCAATCCGAGAGTTTAGGCACACATAAATTTATTCCAACTAATTCGTATAAGAAACCCTCATCGATTCAATTACCATCTTCATCAAAATTAAATTAATCATGCAAAACACACAAATTAAATTAAAATGAGAGAATGATAAAAATTGATCCGGTTGATTAAATGGATGTGCTTGGATCCGCGAAATCCTTTAACAGCTAGCGAGATTTCGCCGTTTGCAAGAGAAACGTAAAGGAAGATTATGAAAATACTTAAGAATGAATACTTGGACTCCAATCAAATCCAAGTTGAAGAACAAGAAATAAAAATGTTTTTAAGAGAAAATAAAACCTAAATTAAAATCCTAAATCTACTAACAAAACCTTAAAAATGGCTTAGCAAAAAGCTCCCCAAACTTAACCTATGTTTAACTATATATAGGAAAAGTTAAATGTTCAATTAGGTCAAATACAAGCCTTAATCACACTAAATATGGGCGGACAAAAATACCCTTAATGAATTTTTCCCTTCGTCGGACCTGTGTCATTACACACAACTTCAAATGTTACTTCTTGAATTGGTTCGATTATGTTGCGGCCCCGAAAGTTTATGTTACAACTCGACTATCGTTTTCGTTGCTAATGCTTTTAGGCCTAAAAATAGGTGTCTTGCACATTCAATGAAGCTTATTAAAACTACCTTAAGGCTTGTATTGGTCCAATGGATCAACTAACTCAAAATATTGCGTAAAAAAACTTATTTTGCGATAAAATAAATCTAAGCTAAGAAAACTGAAAATGCAATAAAAGATACTAAAATGGCTAGAAAACAAGCCCCTTAAGTGCCGAAAAGTACCTAAACCGCACTACGATTTGTGGCAGGTCAATGATTGCCCTCATATGGTTTTTACACACAAATAAAATGGAAGCAAATTTTGCTTATTGGTTATTTAATGTTTAAACTAATACTAAGCGGTATTACGTGGTCAGATCGTAATACAGAAAGACAACTTATATTAGTAGATGAACCTAATAAACCAATTAAAAGACTAATATGTCATCTATCAAGTCCAATTGGGGAGATGCTTTGTCTTGGGCATTAGAGCAGATCACTTGTGACGTCTCAAACTCAGCTAGGAGGGTTCAACTTGAATCTGGAACGTCACATTAGCCACTTACGTAACTCTCATTACTGACCACCAAAACATGCCATGGAAACCACCATTCACACCATAAAATACATGCATATTGTTCAATTATCCATTAAGAATAAACATATAACCCTAAGTCATGCTTCATCCATCATAATACAAAAAAAATAAGAATAGGGATAAAAATGTCATTTTACAACTACCGTGCAAAACAACCGTAATTTATCCCATTAAACCTACCTATAGTTAAGACACCTTATTTAAGACCATATTTGAAAATTTTAGTTCAAAATGATAAGTAAATCTCATTTAATTTTAAAACCAAGTTTAAAGGACTAAATCGTAAGTTTTGCAAAATATCTTAAAAAAATTACGAAATTAAGAGTAAAATTATGAAATTAACCACATATGACTTAATCATGCATATTTTTAGATTATTTTAACATGTTTAAAGACTCTAATTACATAATACGAAAATTAGGGTCAAATTGTAAAGATAACAAAACATGCCCAGGACACATGGTCTACCACGTCGTGATGAAGCGATTATTCACATCACGGCATTGCTTGGAAAGCGAATTTCATTGCGATGACGTGATAAATGGCGTCCTAACGATGATCCCTAGTTGCAATGTCGTTTATGGCTCGTCACGACGTCAATTGTAATATTTGTAGAAAAATTACAACAACTTGTATATGATACTTTAACACTCCATTACACATACCAATTCGTGTTTTCATGCTCATTACTCTATTCTAACATGTCATATGACATACATACATACATCATACATATCATACTCATTTACACTAAATCATACAATAACATACTTCTGCATTCAATCAAATTATCTATGCTAGCATGCATTTTTAAAGTCCCGATTCAATCTACTCAACATACCAACTTTGCATATAAGGAAATTTGAAGCGCAGTATAGGACCATACCTTAACATTTTTCAATTTTTATTTTTCCAAGCATTCATCCAATCATTTAAGCACCTATAACCACAATTAACTAAGGCACATGCATGCTAATCAACATATAACCTAGCCATTCATCTAGCATAATTAATGACACAATCCCAATAATGAAAGCATTAAAAAACTAGTTATAAATGTCCTTAAACAGTCCATGGAATGTCCATTTACAAACCAAAACAAAAGTAAAGTCTAATCCCTTACAATGAACCCACATTGTTATCCTTTATTATCCAAAACAACCATCTCACATACACAATCAAGTTGCTTTGGCTTGGGATCACAAGCTTGATCACTTCACCACTCCATACAAGCTATTTCTCTGCAAAAATAAACATAAGAGAGTGTGAGCTTAAACAAGCTTAGTGAGTGCTCAAGATGCTACAATAAACCACAATATTAAAGGTTTAAAACAAGACTAGAAAGCACATAACATTTATCACCATTAATCATTTAATTATGTTGATACATTGGCATCTTGTGATTATAAAATATGTATAAAAATACAGCACATCAGATATTTGGGTCTCACTCACTCCAATGACTCATAAAGTCTAACATGTCCCATGTAAGTGTAACATTAAGCTAACATTCTCCAACACACCAAACATGTCCCATGAATGAAGCTTAACTCACATTCCCTTATCCCTCCAACATGTTCCAATATCAAAACACATATATAAGTACTCAAATCCTATGGCATGTCAACTATAAACAATTATTTCAAGAGATCACAAGGCTAATATATCCATATTACACATTCATTTTCTGGTTTATGCACACTTACACTTATCATGCTTATCATGATCAAACACTTATCACATGGTCATGTAATGCACTTTCAAGTGCAATAACTTTGTTCATTGAGCCACATACACTTTCATATCATATGTGTGTGCATAAAACCAGTTAATCATAAGGCATATTTGGACATGTACTCAACACATATACTCACATTACACACTTAAGCATATCACATCACATGTAAACTTTATTTGCAAGGTATCATAGCTCAAGAAAAATTACCTTTGGAACTTAGGATAGGTGATTAGGCTACCTAAGCTCCCCTTTAACACTTTGATTTGTGCATTAATTATAGCACACCAGGTCACTCACATTTGCAACCTTTGCTTTAATGACAAAAGCTCAAGTAAGCTTTTGTTTGCCTTTGTCCTTGCTTGAAAAAGCTCCCAATTGATTTTTCACTTTACATACACATAAAAAAAATTCAAATAAATTACAAATAGCAACAAGCACATTCAAATCACTTTAGAATCACAAATCTAAGCTTCTCATTCACAATACTGAAAATTGGCTAGTTTTGCCAAAATAGAAGTTTTGACGCTCAAATCTCATTTCTAAACCTTAAATAAGTTTCTAAACATCATAAATATAATTTAATTACAAATATAAACTATCAATTTCATTAAATTACTCAGATCTAACTTTTTTAGAAAATTAAGCTTGTATGAACATTAAAAAGGGGAAAACATCCAATTCTTTAAAATTCATTAAGGATTTATTAAATTAAGTTTAGAAACCTTTTAATTAGATCAAAATGAGTTGAAAATCACTTTAAAATAGTAACTTAGCTTAGTATTACGAGATCTACCATTTTCAAGCCAAAAAATCGATTTAAAATCATTAGATCTATCAAAATCTTGATTAAATCAATTAAAACTTGAATTGAAATAACAACATACTTAGTTTGATCATAAGAAGTCAGATTGTTACCTCAATTTGAATAAATCAATGAGTTGAGGATCAAATTCGAGCTAAAACGTGTTTAGAACAATGTTGAAATTGATGGAGAAAAGATGAATTTTCTTTAAAATTGAATAAGAAAATTGTGTTTGGATGGGTAGAAAATAAAAAAGGATGAATCAATTTGAGAGAGAAACCTCACATAGAAATTTGAGTGGATGATGAAATAGGAGAGAAGAGACATGGGTGGTCTTTAAATAGCCAACTAATTTTTAAAAATTGGGCAATTGCCCTTTTGGCCACCTCTAGTTTCTTCCCCTTTTTAAATTAGTCCTTGTTTTCAATTAAAACTCATTTTCTAAATTATTTTCAAATCCGATCTTATTTTAAAAATCCATTTTAATGAAATTAATTCTCAGACACCTAATTTTAATTTCTTAACCTAGGCTTTTAATTCTAATTATTTTAATATTTTATTTTATTTATTCCTATTTATTTTAACAATCTAACTTAATTCCGGTTTCTAATTCACTAACCCTCTATTTACTAACCTGATTTTACTAACCCAATTTTTGGGATGTGACATGACTCATAGAAAATAAAGACGTAGATGTGACTAACTAGATTAACAGTACATTGGACTAGACCCAAGAAGAATAGATCCTAAATCGTTTAAGATTTTATAAACTTGTGACATTCATAGTGTGACATACCTAAATCCTGAATGGATGACGAACTATGAATGCGTTACTCGTACATTTTGATGTAATTAAAATACTGAGTTTGAATAGATAAGGAACCGAAAGCTGGTATATTTAGTGTATGACTTCTATAATATGTAGCATCATTCACAATAGTGAAATTCATAGCCCAAGACATGGGTAAATGATATCCTCTCATTAGAATTACATAGCTTATGAGAAGTAAACGTGACCATGTGTCATTCGTCTTTGTGATGGATAACTTGATTACTATTTGATAGTAATTGACTTTTCATGAAGAAATATGTAATGGTTACCATGAGATAAAATAGAATCATATTGGGAGAACGAATTTTATCCTAAAGAGATTAAGGATATCCTATTAGGGTAACACACTTATGACAAGGTCATTGGATGAGCACTGATTGAGTTCCTTTTGTAATGGTATGCCGTTGAGGAGAGCTCAATCACGATACTATAGTGAAATGACTTCGTGACTAAATGAGTATATAATTAATAGGCTAAAAGTTGGAACTTAATTATAAATCATTTGAGCTTCAATTGCATATGTCCAATCAATCCCTCTACTGGCTCGTTGAAAGTAGAAATGAAGTGCATGTTGAATCAAATGAATAGAAATGGTGAAAATGGAGAAATGAAAAATATTTGGAAATGATTATGGTTTTCTCCAAAATGAAAATGAAAATGGAGAAATGGAATCATTTGGAAATGAATGTGGTTTTCTCCTAAATGAAAATGAAAAATGAAAATGACCTAAAAAATGAATCTATGTTTTTCAAATAAAATGAAGTTCGAAAATGGAATAAATCATATGGTCATAGTGAACCGTTGAATGAAGAAATATTAAATATATGTTCTCATAGATAATTTTACGGTAAAGTCGTCATAATTTTAACGAAATTAGAATTGGGTTGAGCAAATTATTTAATTGGAAATATATAGAAGTTTATTTTTCAGAAATAGAAAAATAAATATTAGGTTAGATCAAATTATAAAGTATTGAGTTAAAAGCCTAAGAAGTACTTGTAATTGAACCCGATATGAAAGAGGCCCAAAAGCCTCTTATGTAAAAGGATGGGACAACAAATGCTAATATTATTAACTAGGGTTGATGTCCCTATGTTCCTAGTGAGACTAGGAGTTCAATTTTCTAATTGAAATAAACTTCTACAATTCAACAAAGTTCTACATTCTCTCCCTATAAATACATGGCACCGGTAGGACTACACACACAACTTTCAAATATCATTATTCTACCTGAAAATAGGGAGACTTTTATTCTCTAAG
This sequence comes from Gossypium gossypioides, assembly GCA_013467495.1. NCBI lineage: Eukaryota > Viridiplantae > Streptophyta > Magnoliopsida > Malvales > Malvaceae > Gossypium > Gossypium gossypioides. Next base: position 8,787,783 of record CM025148.1, on the reverse strand, counting down.
GATTAAATATATTTTTCAAAATAATGATTCTATCGATTTCTATTTGAGAAGAGAATTTTCATTTTCACATTAAAGAAAAGGAAACTATTTCTAGTTTTGTGTTTGATTCGAATCGTTCGAGCCCAAATTCGAAGCAATTCGTGGTATGAGAATAGTGGAGAAGATCATTTGGTTGAAAGTCGGGAATGATAAGGATCCATTTATCTGAAAATATAGATGCAAATTTGGTCAAGGTTTTATTGCTATAAATATCACAAAATGGGTCGATTTTTAAAGTTTTATTTTTCGCTGTGCAAGAAAATCGTTTTCGAACTAGATTTTTTCCAACAATTGATATTAGAGCGCCAAGTTGTGCTCTGTTTATAGTGTAAATTGAGACCAAAATTCTCTCTCTTCTTTATATTTAATTTATATTGGATAATATGTGATATTCTTGTAATTGTATGCATGTTTAGGGGAATGTATGCGAATGAATATATGATATTATTTTATTGTTATAAATGATAAAGTAATTTTTGTCAAAATTGTGATCCCTAGAAATTTAATTATAATTTATTAATTTATTAGGCATGTAAATTTTAGATCGTGGACTATTATCTTATCGCAAAGTTTTATTTTATTATTAATATGTGAGCTGGAAACGGACATAGGAATTTTGTAACCTTAATTTTTTCAATGAAACCTGAAGAACTGAGATGTATTAAGATTGATCGAGATGACACAAACCCCACCTAGTCAAACCGGTAAGTGACTGACAGTGGTCCGATAGTAGGAGGCTATCGATGGTCTACCGGAGGCTTGAACGGCAAGGACTCAAAAATGGTGGTGGAAAGACGGGGACGACAAAAACGTGAACCAGTACCATAGTCGAACTTCGTGGTGACAAAATTGAAGACCTATAGTACAATTTTTATTTTTCTAGGATGGAATTATGGAAATTTTGGTCGGTTAAAGTCATTTAAATTTTATGCTTTTTATTTATGACATAAGCATGATGATATTTATTTGATTATGAAAGTATGTTCATGCATATATGAGGTATGTAGGCCATATAGATTAGTAAAGAATGTCACATGTACTTGTCATGCATATATTGATCATTCATGATTGAAACTAGACATTAAAAACTTTGCATGTTTTTTTAAAATATTGAATGGGAGAAGGTCCCTAAACAAGACTTACGGCCTCCATTAATGGTATTTTGTGATGGCATGAGACGGACCTGCCCCAAGGTAGACGTTTTCATGTGGATTTCACTAAGGAGATTTCCTAAAAGTAAGCAGAACTTTCTTATAATCATATCATAGTTGGACCAAACTCTGTGGTAGGTATTATCATTCGATATATCAAGAAGTTTTGTCTTCAAAGAGGAAAACTAGTCACAACATTTTACTCGGTGAGATTATCACACAGTGACTCATTTGTGGTGCATGATGCAATATGTGTTGAGTTGATGGTTATACGCTCAAGATCTTTTAGTTAAGTAACTCCCCACAGAGCTCTACTTAAGTTAAAATGATGGTTAAACGTTACACAATTATTAGTATCTGTGAATGCCTAAGTAATTAGGTTCATGTACTAAATGGATGGAAATCCATGTTCTTACTAGTTGTTCATGATCAACCCACGGTGGCTTGATTCAATGGGTGTAAGAATTATAGTTGCAATGACTTACAAATTTTTTCAAGGTTTAATGTAAGGCGCATGCATCACCTTAATGCATATCGTAATGTTGCAAAGTGTTTTCAAACATTTTCTTAATACAAAGATATTAATATATGAATGTTCTAGTTTCAGTTCGAAAATGACACCAACTCTCTTATTAAACATACTTACTGAAAACAAACTGAACAGAAATAACTATAAGGAATGAAAAAGGAACCTGGTGATTGTCCTGAGCTATGAGAAACTTAAAATAGTTGTTGATAACAATTTCCCTCCGGCCACTCATGTAACACTGCAAAATAGAGTCTAGGAGTTTTAAGGGTAATTTAGGAATTTTAGCCTTAGAGTGTTCAAAATTTTGCGGCATGGTTTATCGATAATATTTTTTTACTATGTTTTGTAGAAAATTAAATCAATTTCTTAAAATGAGTTTTAAATACCTTTAATTTTGAAAATAAGACTAATTTGTAAAAGAGTCAAAACTTAGAGTTTTTAAGAAGCAATTATACCAAATTTTAAAATTGAACATATTAAACCTCCACCTACAGCTTGTTTTTAGTTAGCTTTCTTCATTTAATTGGTTTGCTGTCCCACAGTCTCCCAAGACTCTCCCAATCGATTTTTTATTTCTATACTATAATATCTTGATTTCCGTCAACATTCAAGCCTTAAACCTCTATTAAAAACCAAGAAAGACACCCAAAATTACCATTGATTTCTCCATTGTCAAGCTTGTGAGTTTTTCGGGTTTTCGATCAAACTCTCAATTTTTTGTCAACTAAGGTAACAATTCATCTTCCCATTAGTTTTAAATGTTTGTTAGTATTTAAAACTAAGTTTTTAGCCATTAAATCGCATGTCTTAAAAAAAAGCCGAAAATTGGGTCGTTAATGGTGGATTTTGAGATTTGGGGTAAAAACATGATTTTAAAGTATTTTTCAACTTTTTTTAACATGATTAGAAGGTTTTTGAACTTACTTTAAAGTTTCATTAAGGATTTGTAGGGATTTAATGATTTTTCGTGAAAATAACCATAAACATGTAGAAATTTTTGATACCATGAATTCAGTAGTTTTGTGTAGTTTAAAGGTTGAGAATTAGTCGTAGGTGATTGATTAGATGAACGAAATAAGTTTTAGGTAAAAAGATTAAGTATAGAGGAATATATTTGAGTTTGAAGTTTGTTAGTCGAAATTTAAGTTTCATGAGGAATATAGCTTAGACTTGCATTTTTGGTTGGTTTAAGTGAGTCTTTGGCTGAATATTGATTGTGTAAATTATGTGGTTATTATGTGTGAAGCGCCAGAACTATTGGAGCCTTCTTCGAGTAGAGATAAAGGCAAGGAAAAACTAGTTGAAGCTTTTAGCTTTTTGGTGAAAGTGTAATCGGTGAGTGTTTGGAATCGTTGCTTGTAGACACAATTCATAGTGTTAATTAATAGCTTAGGAATAGCCTAAGCCCTTATCCTAAGTTCTGAGTGTAAGCTTTCTATTTCCCTTATCTTATTTTTGCAAATTATGTGATTATGTGAATAATTATGGGTTAATTATTATGATGAGATATTGTGTTATGAGACATGTGTAATGACTGTTGTGAATTGTGTGGTGGGCATGATATACATGCCAAATTATGCTAATAATGCAAATATGTAGTAAAAGCGAGCAGAATTTCGGTAAGTATATATTTTTTGAATTGTGGAATGTGATATTATTATGACAGGTAATATGTGGGAATACTTGTATGTGATATATGATGTACTAATTTTAATGCACACATATGTGCTCAGATATGTGATGGCTGAACGAGCATTATTGTGGCACTTTAAGTGCAATTAAATGTGAATTCAATAAGCATGCATTGTG
>CM025148.1:8770985-8784204 GCA_013467495.1 Gossypium gossypioides | reverse complement strand
AATTAAAATTGTGTAATTGTGGATATTTTGGCCTTGTGACCTTATGAGACCGTTGGATATAGTTGGCATACTATAAGATTGTGAATACTCAACTATATGTGTTTTGTGATTTAGGCGTTGAGGCCTTGGGACATGTTGGAGAGATAAGGGAATGTGAGCTAAGCTCCATTCAATGGGACATGTTTGGTGTGTTGGAGAGTGTTAGCTTTATGCTTCACTTTTGAGATATGTTCGACTCTATGACTCATTTGGTGTGTTGGAGATCCGTGTATCCGATGTCTGGTGATAGAGCCCACTTTTATGTTTCATAGCCTCAAGTGTCAAATTATCTTAAAATATACATGTGTAAAGTGATGTATGTCTAAATGAGTATGTGGTTGCTATGCAAATTATCGTTTAAATATGATCTTAATTGTTATAGTAATACGGTGTGAGATGGATGCTTAAACATGTGAATAATATGTTAAATGAGTTTATTTAAGCTTCATGAAAATGTTAGTATGTTCTTATAGTAATTTGCGTATGTAATTGTGGTTTGGATTGTTTCCATTTAACTTGTGAATGCATGTGAATATATCAGCTAGACTTGTGGGTTATTAAAGCATGTATACGTTGTCTAGTCTTGATGAATTATTGTTAAATGAATTATATATAAGTGAGTTGAGTGTAATTGCATGCAGGAGTATATGTTGGTTTTATGACTTAATGAAACATGAATATGTTATTTTGGTGCTAAATTTATGTGGTATTTAATGCATGATGTTTTGAACTAGTTTGGAATGATCTATGTGATGAACTATGTTGTGTTTTTAATGTCTGGAACAGAAGTATCGATATTTGGGTTTTAAAAATGACACCTCTACAATTTTTGAAGTGTAGTAAGTTAATTTTGCTAGTTGGTATCAATATTTTGCCACAAGTATCGATACTCAGGGTAAAATTATTGATACTTTTCAGTGGTACCGATACTTTCTGAAAGTTGGGTTTTTAAGACGAGAAATAGTAAGCTAATTTGGTATCGATTTTCCAAGCGGTACCAATACCACTTGAGAGAATTACCGATACCACTCTACTAGTATTGATACCTACTTAACAGTTTTGGGATATTTTTCTAAGTGATCCTAATACTTGTTTGGAGTTTATTTTATGATGGTACAATGTATGTTATAGCACTTTTTTTACACCCTAGAGTAAGTATGACTACAATTCGTATGAATGCCATAATAATAAAGGAAACAAAAAGATGTATGTTTAATAATGTGTCGACTTATGTTGTATGTGATGTGAGACGGTGGTGTAGGATCCTATTCTCGGGCTCAACAACTGGGCCGGGTATAGGGTGTTACATTTGGTGGTATCAAAATTTAGGTTATTTAACTCTCGAACCTAGGTGATTGTTGTGTGTTGGAGTTTCAAAACTCATAAGTTTAAATTTATCTATTTTCTTTGAATTGTGATATAACTCTATTTGAATTGCATGGATCTGTTTGAAATGTCTTTGATTGAATTGCATGTGGGGTAGGAATGGGAACATATTGCCTTTAATCCTAAATTTTGCTTGTAGGAATGAGACTTAGATTATTTCCCCCACCACTCACACAGTTTATTTGTTTGTTTGTATGTTAGATTAGATTAGATATGCCTCCTAGCCGTGTTAATGTTAGAGCTAGTGCTCAAGAGGATGGTACATCTTTTGCACCTCTTGTACGGCTGTGTAGAGTGAACATACATGATAAGGGTGTAGGCCTTCTGATGGAAGCTATGATTGGAGTGTTTCAGGGGATTGCTGGTGCTAACCTTGCTCATTCACCTGCCAATCCTGTGCCTATTAATTGGGAGTTGCAGCTTGAACGCCTACGGGCATTAGGTGGGAAAGAATTTTTTGGGGTTAAAGGTACTCATCTGACCGTAGCTAGTACTGGTTCGAGGGAGCTAAAAGGATCCGTAAACAGATGTCCTATTCTAACGAGGAGAAGTTGGGTTGTACTGTGTCTTTACTCGACGGTGAAGCTCATCGTTGGTGGTGTACAGTTAGGAGGGGTACTGTTTCTGATAGATTGACTTGATATTACTTTCTTGAGGTTTGTAAGAGGAAGTTTATGGGTGAGCAGTATATGGAGGCTCGTAAGCGTGAGTTTCTAGATTTGGTTCAGGGTGATTTGTCAGTGGCTGATTATGAGGCTGAGTTTGTGCGACTTAGTTAGTATGCTCCGGAGATGATTCTTTCTGAGAGGGACCATTGTAAGAGGTTTTGTTTTGGACTTAATCATGATATTCGGGTTTATTTGTTAGCTCAGAATGTAGAGATGTTTGATGAGCTAGTTGAGAGAGCTAAAGTAGTTAAGGAGACTTTAGCTGAGCCACCTTGTTCTATGGTAACTGAATCGGGTAAGAGGACTTTTGATGGTGCATCTGGACGGCCATCTAAGAAAAAACGTGATATCCAAGGTTCTAATAGGAGTACACGACATGAGTTTCAACCAAGTCAGTCTAAGTAGCAAAGCAGTGTTGTGGTTAGTGCTGGAGGTTTGATGGGTGGTTCTGGATGGCCGCTTTGTGCACATTGTGAGCGTAGGCATCCTGGAGAGTGCCGTAAGTTGATAAGTGGTTGTTTTAAGTGTGGTTCGAAGGAACATTTTTTGAGGGATTTCCCAAATAGAGTTGAAGTGTCGCAGACTTAGAGTTCTGTGTCTGTATCTAAGCCTACTAGAGGCCGTGGTCGCAGTAGAGGTAATGGGAGTCCGGTTGGGCAGCGAATTGTTGCTTATACTATTGCTTCATAGGTTGAGTCTAGAGGTCGATCTCAGGTTTATGCTATTAGGGAACCACAAGATCAAGATTCAAACGTCAAGATTGAGGATATTTTTGCCTTGTAATCACTTCATTAATTTTCATTGGTAGATTTAGATTCTACGCCTTAGTAAATTATGAGTGATTTAGCTTCAGATTTTGGGTTTTATTAGGGAATTTGTTATTAACTAACTAGTATTACCTCCCGGCCTCTACTGATTAATTAATCGACTAGTACACGCTTATCTCTCGACCTCACTTTCCTAACTGGATAAATCCACGATTTACTTAGTAAACTTATCTCTCAACCTCATTTATCCTAGATTACTTCCTAGGATCGTCAATTCTAAGTTTTAAATACACATGAATTTATATCAACTGAATCTACTCGAAAAACCCTAATTCCTTCGTTAATCATTCCCACATCCGCTCGTTAATCTCCCTAAGGATCTGGCCACTCATGGACTCAACAATCATATTTTCCATTAATCATTCAATAACACAATTTAACGTAAAAGAGAAAGAGATAAAAATTGTTTGTTTGATGAACTTGATGTGCTTGGAATCGTGAAATCCTTTAACAGTGATCGAGATCTCGTCGATTGCAAACAAGAAGAGAAATAAAATTATGAAAATCTAAAATAACAATGACTTGGACTCAAATCTAATCCAAGCCGAAGAACATGAAATAAAACTATAGTAAAATAAAAATAAACCTAAACTAAAAACCTAAATATACTAAACTAAAACCTAAAGGTGGCTTGGCAAAAGCTCCCTAAGCTTTGCCTCAACTTAACTATTTATAGACAGATTTTAGTAGCCCTAATTAGGTCAAATACAAGCCTTAATCACATAAAATATGATTTGTGCGGATGGAAACATCCTTGCTTAATTTCTACCTTATGTCACACTTGTGTTGCGACACAGACTAAGGCATGTCGTGACACAGAACTTCGAGTGTAAAATTTTGAATTGGCTCGATTGTATTGCAATTCGGCTATTATTCCTGATGCTTTTGGGTCTCAAAATAAGTATCATGCACACTGAATTAAAGTGTTAAAACCACCTTAAGGCCAATATTTACCCAATAGGTCAACTAAAGATCTTGGATTGCACTTGAGACTCTTTTTAGAGTTCTTTGATTCTTTCAGACAACAAAGTGTCCCTGAAAATGCCTTAAAACTCAAGTTGTTTCCCTATTCTTTAACAGGTCGTGCTAGAACATGGCTCAACGCTTTGCTATATGGAATATTAGAATCATGGAATGATCTCTATCAAAGATTCCTGCTGCAATATAACCCATGAAATATGAATGCTAAACTAAGTAATGACATAACATCGTTCAGGAAACTAGAGGATGAGACACTGTATAAAATGTGGGAAAGGTTTAAGGACTTACTTAAGAAATGTCCTATGCATGGATTTTAGCACTGGAGCCAAATGGAGATGTTCGACAATGGTTTGAATGCACAGACACGGATAGTAGTTGATGCTTCAGCAAATGGAACTTTGTTGGATAAGTCCTACAATGAAGCATATGAGATTTTAGAGAGAATCGCTAATAACGATTATCAATACCCCACAAAAATAGCTGGAACTGGTAGGAGAGTAGCTGGATCATTTGAATTGGATGAATTTACATCACTTACTGCTCATGTATCTTCTTTAGCCAACATGATAAAGACCATGCAGAAGTATAGTAAGGTGAAAGAGCTGAAAGCATCTGGGTTATCTTGTATTTACTGTGGTGAGGATCACGTGTTTGAAGAGTGTCCCTCAAACCCAGCATCTGTCTAATATATGGGCAACTTTAATATGAACAACAACCCTTATTCCAACACGTATAATCCTGGTTGGAAGCAACACCCAAATTTTAGGTGGAACAATCAATGAGCTAGAAATTCCAACACAGCTGTCAAACCCAGTGCCATGAATTTCCCACCTGGTGTCCATCAGTCTGTACTACCTCAACAATGAGTTCAAAAGGGGCGGACAGCATCTTCGTCCTCATCTATTAAATCTTTATTGAAAGAGTATATGATAAGAACGATGCTGTGATCTAGAGCCAAGTGTCATCTTTACAAGCTTTAGAGAACCAAGTAGGACAGATAGCTAGTGCTTTGAACTCAAGAACACAAGGAACTTTGCTTAGTGATACCGAGAATGCAAGACCACATGGGAAAGAACATTGTAAAGCAATCACTCTTAGAAGTGGCACACAATTAGATAGAGTTGAAAAGAGTGTTGTTGCTAAAACAACAAATTCAAAATCTGATAAAAGCAAAACTCTGAACAACAAAGAAGAGCACCAAAAAGGAGAAAACTAGACCAAGCAATGCCAAAGCAAACTCAAATAGCACTGCTGAACACAATGCCCGGGTAAAACAATCACTGCAACTTGAAGTTCACCCACCCCCACCATTTCCCCAATGATTTCAGAACCACAGACAAGACCAACAATTCCGACGATTCTTGGATGTCCTTATGCAACTTCACATCAATATACCTTTGGTGGAAGCCTTGGAGCATCTCCAAATTATTTGATATGCACAATGTTTAAATAAAAATATCTCATCCTAATAATATTTCTTGGCATAATGGAGAAATTTCCTTTGTCTTTTACTGTTGAGCTCAAGTGGCAGCAATCCACTTACTAGGAAATTGACGATATCGTCATACCAAGGTAATGACGTGGTAACCAGAAGTCACTCATCTGGGAAATCCTCCTTAATGATTTGAATATTACCGTCTTCATTGCCTGCTTCAAGTCTCAACAAGTGATCAGCCACTTGATTCTCTGTGCCTTTCCTATCTCAAATTTCAAGATCAAATTCTTGTAGCAGTAATATCCACCAAATTAACCTTGACTTGGCATTTTTCTTGGTCACCAAATACTTAAGTGCAGAATGATCCGTATAAACTGTAAATTTGCTGCCAACTAAATAGAATCTAAATTTGTCAAATGAAAATAACACAGCCAATACTTCCTTCTCAGTAGTAGTGTAGTTTAACTGCATATTTGTCAGTGTCTGACTTGCATAATAGATGACATGAAACACTTTATCCTTCCTTTTCCCAAGCATTACTCCTACAGGAAAATCACTAGCATCACACATAAGTTCAAAAGGTAATGTCCAGTCCAGTGCTATGACAATTGGTGCTGTTACCAGTTGCTTTTTCAATTCCTTAAATGCTTACACACAAGGCTCATAAAAATGAAAGCTCTATTATGTTCTAACAATGCACATAGGGGTTTGGATATCTTCGAAAAATCATTCATAAATCGTCGATAAAATCTAGCATGGCCAAGGAAACTTCAAATACCTTTAATTGTAGTGGGTGGTGGCAATTTCTCAATAACATCAATCTTCGCTTTGTCTATGAAAATCCCTTGTTGTGAAATTTTATGTCCTAAAACAATGCATTCACAAACCATGAAATGAAAATTTCCCCAATTCAGAACAAGGTTAGTTTCTTCACAGCGACAAAGAACTAGCTCCAGATTTTATAAACAACTTTCAAAAGTATCGCCAAACACCAAAGTCATCCATAAAAACTTTCAAAAATTTCTCTACCATGTTCGAAAATATTGCAATCATGTAACGCTGAAATGTTGTAGGGGTATTACACAATCTAAACAGCATTCGTCTGAAAGCAAAGGTTCTACAAGGACATATGAACGTGGTCTTCTCTTGGTCAGTGGGAGCTATGGTAATCTGGTTATACCCCGAATAACCATCCAATAAGTAATAAAAGGTTTTCCCTGTTAATCTATCTAGCATTTGATCGATGAATGGCAAAGGAAAATGGTTCTTCCGAGTTTCTTTGTTAAGTTTTTGATAGTCTATGCAAAATCTCCATCCTCTGACAGTACGAGTTGGAATGAGCTCGTTGTGGTCATTGCTCACGACAGTGACACCCCCTTTCTTGGGTACACATTGACTAGGGCTCACCCATGAAGTATCAAAAATAGGGTATATTATTCTATCATCGAGCAATTTGATAATCTCCTGCTTTACGACTTCCTTCATAATGGGGTTCAGGCTTCTCTGCCGCTCAATAGAATTGCCATTGCAATCCTTGAGTAAAATCTTATGCGCATAGATGGTAGGACTGATTCCCTTGATATCATTAATTGTACACCCTAGCGCCTTCTTAGATCTCTTCAAGACTACTAACAATTTAGCCTCTTGATCAAATGTTAACTCTGCAGAGATGACTACTGGCAAAGTGTTGTTGTCTCCCAAGTAGGCGTACTTTCAATGTAGTGGCAAAAGCTTTAACTCCAAAGTAGAAGGGTCATCTATGAAAGGTCGAGGAGGCTTAAAAGAATAATTTGATAAATCTAAATATTCAAAACTTTTCCTTGATCTATTCTCAAGTTGCTTGGTCTCCATCAGTTCACCAAGTTCTTCAATTATTTCCACTTCAGTCAACTTAAATAGGTCTACTTCATTGTCATAATTGTTGTGACAAAATTTTGTCAATTCTTTCTCTACTACTGTGTCGATAAACCCAATGGCGTGACATTCTTCATTGTCATCTACACACTTCATAGCATCGAAAACGTTAAAAGTTATTTGCTGGTCATTAACCCTCATTGTTATTTCACCTTTTTGCACATCAATTAATGTTCTACCAGTGGCTAGAAAAGGTCTTCCAAGAATAATAAAATCTGCTGGAAAAATAAATTTGTCAACTCTTACCAACACATTTTCAATTTTACCTTTCGGATGTGCATAAGAGCAATCAGCTAGCTGCAGCGTTACTATTGTGGGTCTTGCCTTCCCAATTCCTAGCTTCTTGAAAATAGATATAGGCATTAAATTTATACTTGCACCTAAATCACATAATGCTTTGCCTACATAATGATTTCCAATTGAGTAAGGAATAGTAAAACTCCCTGAGTCCTTTAGTTTTGGTGGCAATTTATTCATCAACATTGCTATGCACCCTTCAGTGAGAGCAATAGTTTCAAATTCCCCTAATCTGCAGTTCTTTGACAATATGTCCTTTATGAAATTTACGTAATTGGGCAGTTACTCCAATCCTTCCACCAATGGTATGTTGATACGAAGTTGCTTCAGAACATCCAAGAATTTTTTAAATTGAAAATCTTGCTTCGACTTTTGAAATCTCTGAGGAAAAGGTGACAGCAGCCTTCCTTCGAATTGTTGAGGTGTTGTTGTCGTGGCATTCTTATTAGCAACACGAGCTGATTCTACTTCAACATTTTTCTATTTGATCTTTTCAGTTGTAGATTACTCTTCTACTGGTTCTGAATTCTTGTTATGTTTGAAATCTGAGCTATCTTCTTTAACACTGGCATCATTAACAACTCGAAAATGCTCCTTGCAGTCTTGAGCTTAATGCATTGGTAATTTGCCCTACTTGATTTTCTAAAGCTCTTAGAGATGTAACGTAACTCTAAATTACAACATCATTCGTGGCCATGTATTTCTTCAACAATGCTTCCATAGATGAAGAAGATGATGTTAAAATTTGCTGAACATTTTTTTGTGGCATGAGTTGATTATATCTAGGTGGTGTACTTGTGACATTCTGTCGAACAACATTACTGAAATTTCCCACCTCTTGATTACTCCAATTGAAATTAGGATATTGTTCCCATATTGGATTATATGTATTGGAATATGGGTTATTATTTTGATTGAAATTTCCTATGTAATATACTGAGGCTGGGTTCAATGGGCATTCATTAAAAACATGATATTTTCCACAATAAACACATGTTAGCTCGGTTACTTTCATTTCTTACACTGCAGTTGGTCTCTTCATTATTTTAATCATATTAGTTAGGGATGATACTTGAGTTGTTAATGAAGTGATCGCATCAAGCTCTATAGCTCTAACAACTCTTCTGCCAGTCCCTTCTCTTATAGTTGGATATTGATAATCATTGTTGGCTATCCTTTCCAAAATCTCATATGCCTCATTATACGATTTATCCAGCAAAGTGCCATTGGTAGATGCATCAAATACCATTCTTGTATGTGCATTTAATCCATTGTAAAACATTTCCATCTGCGTCTAGCCTTGGAAACCATGCATCGAGCATTTTCTAATTAATTCTTTGAATCACTCCCAAGCTTCATACAATGTCTCATCCTCAAATTGCTGAAAAGATGTAATATCATTCATTAATTTGGCATTCATATTTGGAGGATTGTACCATAGCAAAAACCTCTGACAAAGTTCATTCCAAGTTGCCACTGTTCCTGACGGTAAAGCATTCAACCATGCTTTGGCACGATCTCGCAATGAATAAGGAAATAGCTTAAGTTTCAGGACATCTTTAGGAACACCCTGTTTCCTGAATGACTCATAGTCCTCCAAAAAGAGTCTTAAATACAGTCGTGGATCTTTAGTAGGTAATCCACTAAACTGTCCTACTATTTGTAGCATTTGAAACATCATTAGTTTCAACTCAAAATGTTGAGCTTGAATATGTGGCCTGACAATCCCTAGATTCAAATCATCCAAGATTGGCACTACATGTTCTCTAATGGGTTTGTCTTTAGCATCTATCACAAGAGGAATATCAGCATCCCTACCATTCAGATTTAATGGATCTTCTCTGTCTGGATCATTTCCAATCCTAGCCATTTCTCGCAATTCTTTTCTCCTTCTCCTCAAAGTTCTCTCAATTTTTGGGTCAAAAAAACATTTTTTGTTCTCGGGAATACCTCTACTCATAAACTAACAGCAAACTTGAAAAAGAATAAAAAATGACTAAGTAAGCTAAAACTAACAAAATTAAATAGATAATAACAACCAAATTTCACCAAGTTGTCGATCCCCAGCAACAGTGCCAAAAACTTATCGCACGTGAATATGTAATGCGAATGTGCAAGTATACACGTCGAATCAAGTACTGATTAAAATGGATTAAAATGGTTGAGTTATCACTACGAACTATACTAATTAAGCTATAGCAAAATGAGCAGAATAACAATTTGATGATGAGTATTAATGTATGAAATATTAAGATCAAATACTGAATAAATTGCTGTGGCAAATCTATGAGACAAAGTTGGGAGGATTTATGTTGTTGAAAGGGAAGGTTGGAATTACTCAGATTATATCTTTATAACATAATAATGCCATGGCAAAACCTTAACCAAAATACTGTTCAGAGTATAACTACTGTAGTCTACTTCTTTCAAGAGATAGAATTTAAGCTACCATTCCAAGACTTTGTATGTCTACAAGTCTCAAGAACGATACCTAACACTATCATTCCTTTCTCTGTACAGAACGCAGCTCTATGTCTAGAGTGCTACGAGTATTTTTTCGAGTACTTGCTTGTATCATTCGATTACAATCAAACTCGCTTAACCTTTTCAGAATTAAATCAAGTTTAAGAACATGCCATGCATTCATCTATGTCTAGAGCTTGCATGCATGCATTTAAGATAACCCAAATCGAATGAAATAGTAGACCTAATCAAGATAATATCATGGTCATTAAAAGTAATAAAAATTCATCTAGTAATTCCAACCTGATGAGATTAGCTCATGGGTTGGGAATTAAAATCCAAAATATCAACATCATTCAACATCATCATCCATAGTTTAAAAATCAAAGAAATCAATTAATAGAATGAAGGTAGAACTGCAAGAAGCTTTCACCACTCTAGCTTTAACTTCAATGCTACCAAATCTTGCAAGACCCAAGGTTGAATGCATCGTCCCCTTCCTTGCGTCTTTTCTCTCTTCTTAAGCTGTTACCCTCTTCCCTTTTTCTCTGAAATTTCCATGATATTTTTTTCTGGAGAGAAAAAAACTCCTATTCTTCTCTTTCTTCTTTTATAGGGTAGGTCTCCCTTTTCTCAACACACACATTTGCTCCCTCTTTTTCAGGTGAATTTATCTGGTACACGTACAGCTGGCTGAGAGTGACGAAGGCTGAGTGCTGCGTCAGCATCTTCCTGGAATTGCCATGGCACTTTTGTTGGCAATCTGTCCAACCATTTGCCATGGCTATATTTCACTTCCTTTATTCCCTCCCTCCTTTTTCTCATTCTCTTTTTCCTTCCTGTACGTGCTGCATACAACAACCAATTCATTTCTTCCCAACAATAAAAGTAACATATAATAACATTCTAGGCACAATCCAACCTTTATTATGCAATATTCTAATAATAACCTAGAAATGCAAATATATCCAATTGAGTCCAAGAAATTCATCAAGTTTAGAGGCTTGAGATATAACTCTTGTCAAGAGTTATCAGTGGACACATCAAAACAACCTTAATGCAGTAAGGCACCCACCTGCTCTGCCAAGCACTTTCCCACAGAAGAAGCCTCACCATCTCAGAGCTCTTTTGAAAAAAAAAAAGTTTTGTATTTATTAGAGAAAATGGAGCAGAGAATGTCCCTATTTGAGATTCAACAATTTCAACTTACTGAAGAGATGACAAAGGCCCAGGAATAGCAGGCATGCTACTGGTCCTATGTGAAGGACAGAGATGTGGCTCTAAAATTGTACTTGCAGAAGAACTTTACCAAGCCTATGCTTGACTTCCCTAATTTTCCCAAAGCTTTGTTACCATTTTCCAAGGCTAAGGAGGAACCAGTTGAAATCCAATATAACAAGGCCAAATCTGCAAACATGAGAGCTACTCCTGACACGGTGAAAGCAACTGAGGAAGATCCTGAAAAACAAAATCTCTAAATATTAAGAGTGACAGAGATGAGTAAAATGAACCCACACCTACCATTAAAGCCACCAAGAATGGCAAAGAAACTGTTCCACCCACACCACCTGAAGCCATGATTGCCTAAGACCATAAAATTGATTGCATCATTAATGAGATCACTAAGTCTGATAAAAAAGGGAAGGATGTGCTACTCCATTCAATGAAAAGGAAGCTACGTTATAAGCACAGTGCATGCAAATCCACCTGCAGACAATGAAGAAACAATTACCAACATCCAAGTCAGGGGTGTTCTCTTCCCCTTATATATTCATGCATTCATATATATATTTTTTACTATGACATTTTTTTGTATATATATATATTACTACATTCATGTTACATAGATGTTCATGCATTGAGGACAATGAATCCCTCAGGTTTGGGGGTGTATTGAGCATTTAGGATGCATTATGGATTTAGTAAGCACGCTCATTTTAGTATAGGCATTTTAGTATAGCCAAATTTGTTTTGCCACGTAACTGCCAATAACTGGTTAGGCAATTATGAGTACAATTTTTACTTGTGTTGTTCGATGATGAGCTTAATTCTTCAATAAACCTAGAACATGCGATAGTGGATTAGGCGAATTTAGTTTAGGTTAGGTTGCTTGAGAATCAAATCCTAAAAATGAGATATCCTAACCTCAAGTACAATTGGACTATAGCGAGTTTCTTTTAATGAATTTAGAGATTCTTGAAGCTAAACTCAATAAAATTGCTAAAGCATTATTTAAAGAATTACTAGTAGACACTCCAAAGCTTAGAATTGCCAAATAGGTCAACAACACTTTGTTTGCTCCATCATGTTGTTGGCTAGAAAAGCGAGCTTAAGCAAGAGTGTGTCATGAAGAAAATTAAGGGCACTTCAGTGTATTAATAGGCTGAGTAGCTAAGGAGGTTATGTGCAATGGCAATTTTTACATTCATGCATTCATGCATATTTACGTGAGGGAAAGCAATGATTCAAGTTTGGGGGTGTGATAACTCTTGAAAAGAGTTATAATTCATACTTTTAGACTTAGTTAACTGCTTGTAATTAAGTAAAATTAGTTTCATTTTAGGTAATTGCATGATTATTTTGAGTTAATCGAGCATTGCATGTAAAGACTTAGGATGGTGATTACTTTAGTGCATCTGTACTTTTAATTGTAGGTGGAAAGGCTTTGTGGTAGTTGAATGACAGGTTTGAGGAAGAAAGATAGCAATGAGAGCACTCAGCAGCTGGTCATGTGTAATGGAAAATATCCACCTCATATGATTTAGAGGATTGTGCTTCAGTCATGGTTGCTAATTCTTAGCCTATAGATGTATAATGTCTTAAGAGTGAGCAGCTTTAGGTCTTGCTTCCGACAGAGGTAGACCATGTTAGTACCCAATCGAGTAGTAGGTTACCATATTTTTGCCATGGCATTGTTCCTGGGTTATAACTAATTCATTAGTAATCCCAGTCTTTTCAATCAATATTCCAATCTTGCTAGAATCCTTAGCGCTTTTATTCGATTTTGTAACACCCCTATACCATGTTCGACTTAAGGAACCTGATATAGGAATATTACAATTGGTGCCAAATTAATTCTTGGCTAATTACTAATATAATTGAACATAAAACTAATACTTAGACCATACCTAATTTTTTCGTAAGTACATGCCATTCTAATCAAAACTTTAAAACATACCCTGTTGTTGCTTGAAGATGTGATGAGATGA
>CM025148.1:8757015-8769606 GCA_013467495.1 Gossypium gossypioides | reverse complement strand
AATGATTTAATTTTGGATTTCATTGCCCAACCCATGAGCTAATTTTCTTTGGGTTGGAATTATTTGGGTAAATATTGAATTATCTGTAATGCCCATGATATGATTTTGATTAGAGTTAACATTTCATTCAATTTTTGTTTATTTGGAATGCATGCATGCAAGCTCTAGACATAGTTAACTACGTATTATGTTCTTAGATGGATTTGAATCTGAAAGGATTAAATACATCAAATTATTAATCGATTGATACAGGCGAGTATCCGAAAGAATATTCGCAGCACTCTAGACATAACAGGTGCGATCTGTACAGGTGAAGAATGTTAGTGTGGTTATCATTCGTGAGTCTTGTAAACATGCAGAGACTCTGAATAATAAGTAAAGTCTACCTCTCGAAAGAAATAGATTGCATTAGTAGTTTTCTGGGCAGTAGTTTAGTCAAATTTTGCATGGCATTATTATGTTATGAAAATATTTCTATAAGTAATTCCAACCTTTATCATTCAATAGTAGAAATACTCTTTACTTGTCCATTGTGAATTGCCACGACATTTAGATTATTTTTTCATTTATCAGTTATAATTGATATTAATAGTTCATTTATTCATTCCCTTCACCAATTTATACTTTGTTTCTTTTGCACAGATTCATTAGTTAAATCTACAGTAATACTTACCAATTCTACTAAATTTTCGATCCTTGTAGAGATGATACTCACTCATCAGTATATTACTTGAACCGACGTGTACACTTGCACATTTTCATTACACATTTATATGCAACAACGATATTCACTCATCACTTTATTGCTTGATTCAATGTGTATACTTGCACAATTCGCATATCATATTCACACGAGACACTTTCGTAGGTGTTGGTTTTGGATTGCAAGTGAACTTTTTGTTCGGCCACATATATGAGTTCATAGCCATGTCGTCAATTATTTGACAAGCTCGCTCGTACGTGTGCTTCATCAAAGCTCCTCCGGATACGCCATATAGTGCGGACTTCAAATTTTTCTCTAAACCATTATAAAATATTTACATCTGGAGCCACTCTTGCATTCCATGATGGGGACACTTCCTCAATAGTGACTTAAATCGATCCCAAGCTTCGTAGAAAATTTCACATTCAATTTGCTTGAAGTTAGAGATTTCATGGAGGAATTGAATGGATTTGCTTATCGAGAAAAAATTATGTAGAAATTTTCCCGCTAATTTGTCCCAAGTGGTTATAAAACCTGGTTCTAATGAATCCAACCAGTCAGTTGTGTGGTCACATAAGGAAATAGGAGATAACTGAAGACAAACAACATCATGGGTTACCCCATTGTACTTGAAAGTATCGCACAACTGGAGGAACCATTTTAGGTGTTAGTTTGGATCCTCCATCATGTTCCCTTGGAACTGCAAGATATTTTGGATCACTTGTCCTGTAGCCGTCTTGATCTCAAAATTATTGGCATTGATCGTCGATCGTTCAATACTGCCTCGCACAATATCTAGTTTGGTAATGCGTACTCACGCAACGTCCTTTGAGCCATCAGTAGCTCTCTATAGATCTTTGCTTGTGGTTCAGGTGGATCATCAAATTGTGGATTTTTTCGAGGCAATTCAACTACAAAAAGTGGATCATTTTTCATCAAGTGATGGTTGCATCTCATAATTCGCTCCGGATCAAGATGTGGCTTGATTGGAATGATTCCACTTCCTATCATAAACTAAAATCAGAGACAGAAAAATCAAAATCAATACTTAATAATAATATTAATGAAAAAGATAAAATAAAATAAAATTCATATCTATAATTTTTAATTTTCCCATTTATCCTACTAATTACAGAAAATAAACTTAAATTTAATGTCGAAACCTCCCCAACAACGACACCAACAACTTGGTTGCCTCCAAATGTGAGAACTTTTAGAGTAAAAATCATGCAAATAAAAGTATATAAAATAAGTGCAATATTTGCAAGCGAAAATTCTAATATAGTTTAGTGTTACAACAAAATATTGGTAAGTATTCCAATGATCGTACCCAAGGGAGGTTGAATTAAATCTAAATATATTGTCTACACTAGTAGGTCTAAACAATAATTACTAAAAATCATATTACGAAAATTAATATTAAAGATTAAGGTTCTAAAATAAAAGCTAAACTACTAAAACAAGGTTAACAAACGAAAATCTCTCGATTAACAGGCAGAAGATTAACTTGGTTTAGTGGTTGCAATCAACTTTAGAATTCGAGTTCTATTAGTGAATTAGTTTTTAACTAACTAGTATTACCTCTCAGCCTTTACTAATTAATTAATCGACCAATACACACTTATCTCTCGACCTCACTTTCTTGACCAGGATAAATCCACGATTTGCTCGGTAAACTTATCTCTCAACCTCGTTTATCCTAGATTATTTCCTATGGTCTTCAATCCTAGGGTTTAAACACACATGAATTTATACCAACTAACTCTATTGGAAAAACCCTAATTCCTTCATTAATCACTTTTACATCCGCTTGTCAATTCCCTAAGGATCTAGCCACTCATCAACTTAAAAATAATCTTTTCCATATTTAAATTAATCATGCAATAACACAAATTAACGTAAAAGACAAAGTGATAGAAATTGTCTATTTGATGAACTTGATGTGCTCAGAATCGTAAAATCCTTTAACAGTGATCGAGATCTCGTTAGTTGCAAACAAAAAGAGAAATAAAGTTGTAAAAATCTAAAATAACAAGTACTTGGACTCAACTCGAATCCAAGTTGAAGAACACAAAATAAAACTATTTTAAAATAAAAGTAAACCTAAACTAAAAACCTAAATATACTAAAGTAAAACCTAAAGATGGCTTGACAAAAGCTCCCTAAGCTTTGCCTTAACATAACTATTTATAGGCAGGGTTTAGCAGCCCTTATTAGGTCAAATACAAGCATTTATCACATAAAATATGAGTTGTGCAGACGGAACATCCTTGCTTAATTTTTGCTCGATGTTGTACTTGTGTTGCGACACAGACTAAGGCGTGTCGCGACACACAACTTCGAATGTAAAATTCTGAATTGGCTCGATTGTGTTGTGAAATCGGAAGGTTGTGTTGGCACTCTACTGTCATTCCTGATGCTTTTAGGTCTCAAAATAAGTATCTTGCACACTCAATTAAAGTGTTAAAACCACCTTGAGGTCGATATTGGCCCAATAGGCCAACTAACACGAAATAATGTGTAAAAATTTTTATTTTGTAATAATTTGAATCTAAGCTATCAAATGTGAAAGTGCAATAAAAGACATTAAAATGACTAGAAAACAAGCTCATTAAGTGCTGAAAAGTACTTAAACTGCCACTATGATTTGTGGTAGATTAGTACTCTGGTCAAAGTCTATATAATAAATCTTATGGGATACTTTGCTGAGGCCATAGGCAATAAGGCCACCTTGGAGTAGAACACTCAAATTGAGATAGTGTTCAAAAGCTTGTCTAAGGACTTTTCTGGCTTCCAGACTTCATATAACCTTGGCAACAAGAATCTAACAGTTACATAACTCATGAAGGAGTTACAATCCTATGAGTTGATGTTGAATGGCAGTAGTCCGAAAAGCAAAAGACAATATAGTTTTCACTTCTTCCTCAAAAAAGAATGGAAAGTGCACTAAGAAAGGCAAGGCTAAGGTCTTTGGGCCACCTCAAGTGGAAAGGAAGAGATCTAGAAAGCGTAATGACTTATCTAAGTTTAAATGCTTCTTTTGCAATAAGAAAGGGCATTTCAATGTGATTTGTAAAGAGTGGAAGGAATACCTAGCCAACAAATGCAAAGGTATAAAAATCTTTATGATATAAACTTGTTTAATGGAGGATTCAATAGACCACTGGGTCATTGATTTAGGAGCCACTAATCATGTTTGTATTTCTTCAAGGAGACGAAAGATCTTAGCAATAAGAGTTTAACGTTACGGACCAAAAATAAGATAAATATGGTAGGTGAAGCAGTGAGAGAAGTACATCTTTATTTTGATAATTTTAGGAAGATTATTTTGAAAGACGTTTTTATGTACCAAGTTTCAAAAGAAACTTAATTTTAGTTGCATGTTTATATGAAGATAGCTTGATCGCGACTTTTAATAATGGAATTGCAATATTTAGAAATTGAAATCTTATCTGTAATGGATGGATGTTAAATAAAATTTATTTTATCAAACCAGATGTACATACTGCTTGAGATTGAAATAATGAATAAAAGACTTAAAACTTCTCACTCTAATGAGGCGTACCTTTGGCATTTGAGACTTGGTCATATTAACCAAGAAAGAGTCACTAGACTTGTGAAAGGCGACACCTTCAGTTCACTTAAAGAAATCGATCTTCCATAATGTGAATCTTGCTTGAAAGGTAAGATGACCAAGTGATCTTTTAATGCAAAAGGAACAAGGGCTGTAAAACCCCTAGAACTTGTGCACACTTACGTATGTGGCCCCATGAGTGTCAATGCAAGAGGTGGTTATGAGTATTTTGTAACCTTTATTGATGATTATTCCAGATATGGGTATGTATACCTAATGCACCGCAAGAGTGAAACCTTTGATAAATTGAAAGAGTTTTGTGTGGAAGTGGAGAAACAACTAAGTTTATCCATAAAGAAACTTCGATCAGATCACTTTGGGGAATATTTGTCAAATGAGTTTTGATAACTCCAAAATATATAGACTTCTATAGAATTTTCTGACTAATAATTCATGCAAATTTCGAGTGTTTTTATCTCATAGTTTTGTAATTTTATTAAAAAATATCTAAGTTTGAAAAATTAAAGACTAGTCTCTATTTTTAATTATTTATATGCTAAACTTACACAATTTTGCCAAATTTTAAGCAGTTCAGTACATCTGGAGAAAAGGTAGTCTTGGAGGTCACATTTTGGAGCTCAAATGTTGTAGCATCCCTATAACACAAGCCATGTAGAGGAGGGCTGATTAATAATTAGCTTTGGATGCCCCAATTAAGGGATTAAATAGATCATGGGACATACTTGAACTAACTCAGAAATTGGGCAAGAAAATTGGACAGTCTGCTAAGAAGAAAAGAGCCTAAATTGCCCATTAAGGGAAAGAGGCCCAACCATCCATCAAGGAGCCCAAATCAGTCATCCAAGGCTGATTAAAATATTTATAAAATAGCCATAAAACTTCATCATATTTCCCTTTAAACCCCCTCCACTTTTCAAGCTTTTTCTCTCATGCACTAAGCTAAAAATGGCAAAGCCATCAACATCCTTCCCTTAAAGCAAGGGCCGACCATGGGGGGAGATATTTTCAAGGTTTCAATTTTCTAAAAATAACCACTCCCCTTATGTATAAATAGGCCCTAGCTGATCACTCATTTCATCACTCACTAACTCATCCTCTCTTCTCCTCTCTTCCACTTTCCTACTTCCCTTTTGAGAGAATATCATAGAAAGTTGAGAGAAGCAATTCCAAGGCGTGTTGGGTAGCAAAATTTCAGTATTCCTAAGGAGATTTGTGCTAGACAAGCGAAGTAAAAAGAAAGAAGGAAAGGAGCACAAGTAGAAAAACATTGGATTTGATTTCTTGTTCTTTTCTTTTTACTTTTATTTTGTTTTCCATTGATGAACATGCTTTTAAAATATTTTTATGTTTTCAACTTAATCATAATGGCTTAAATTTATTGTTTTTAGATTGATTATGTTCTTTAGCTTAGATTTATTAAAATGTTGTTAATGATGTTATGTGCCTTGGTTGTTCATTCAATCAAATAAATTTATGACATGTTATCTGTGCATTATGAATGTGTAGGTGCAACTAAATTAATTATTTAATCATACCTAGATTTTAATTAATTGACACACACAATATGAATGACTGCTTATGAAAATTACTAAGTTGATTTAACATAGACTTGTGTTAGAAAAAATTAATAATTTAATAAGTATGATTTCATGAGTTAATGAATAGTCGAGTTGTCATTGATTTTTTCATAACATCATTACTTGGTTTTAATAATTAATAGTTAAAGAAGATAAATAATCTAACAGATTTATGTCATTGAGATTTGTTTTGTGAATTGTTGTTTTTTCTATGTTTTCCTTTCATTTAATTTTACTTATGTAATTTTTAGTTAAAACATAGTAGTTAGTCTAAATCATCCTTAATTATTTTTACTACCAATTTGTTAAGTCTTATTTCACAACATTTGCCTATACAGTCCCTGTGGAGACGATACTCTATATTTATCACTTTATTACTTGTTAATGATTGTGTACACTTGCACATTTTCACGAACCAAGTTCTTAGGGTACCTCATAAAGAATGAAATTCTATCCCAATAAACCACGCCAGGCATTTCACAACAAAATGGAATTGCAGAGAGAAGGAATTGGACGCTGTTAGACATGGTACGTTCGATGTTAAGTTATTCAAAGCTGTCAATCTCTTTGTGGGGATATGTGGTACAAACGACTTGTTATATTCTGAATGATGTGCCGACTAAAGCAACATCAAAAACTCCATACGAATTGTACCACGATAGGAAGCCAAATCTAAACCATTTAACGATTTGGGGATACCTAACCTACGTATTAGATAAAGATGCGAGGAAGTTGGACTCACAAACAAAATTGTGCTTTTTTTTAGGATATCCAAAGGGAACAAAGGGTGGTTTGTTTTATAACCGAATTCAAACCTTGGAGTAAAGAGTTACTCGAGGAACTTTTGAGAAATATACAAAACCCTACAAAACTGATTCTAGAACCAACTCCTAATAGTAGACCTGCAAACGATCAAAACATAGGGTGCTTCGTCACGGTGGGAGGGTCTCTCCTAGGCCTGAGTTCTTCCAATCTGGTGGAACTATTTCTAACATTGAGTCTGCTAAACAGGAAGATGATGACCCACTCAAGTATGATGAAGTGATACAGAGTGTTGATTCCAAGCTCTGGGAAATAACTATGAAAGTTGAGATGGATTCTATGGACTCCAACACAATATGGTAACTCATAGAGTTACCGGAAGGGATAAAACCCATAAGATGTTAGTGGATTTATAAGTGGAAAAGAAATATGTATAAAAAATGGAAACTTATAAGGACAGACTTGTAGCAAAAAGTTATACTCAGAAAGAAGGTATAGATTACGAAGAGACCTCTCTAGTAGCCATGCTCAAGTCAATTCGCATATTACTATACATTGTGGCGGCTCTCAATTATGAGATATGGCAAATGGATGTAAAGACAACGTTTTTGAATCACTATCTTGAAGAAAACATCTATATGATACAACCCACCGGATATATAGCTAAAGGAAATAAACATAAAGTTTGCAAATTGTTTAGATTTATATATGGACTTAAGTAAGCATCCTACTCATGGAATCAAAGATTTGATCATGTGATTAAGACTTTTGGATTTGAGAAAAACATGGATGAACCTTGTGTTTATAAACGTTAAGGGGATGGAAAATAGTTTTTCTCATTCTATATCTCGATGACATTCTACTCATTAGGAATGACGTAGGGACATTGTCATCGGTTAAATTACAGTTAACCCAATAGTTTAGCATGAAGGACTTGGAAAAAGCTAATTTTGTTTTAAGCATTCGAACCTTAAGGGAATGAAAGAAAAAAGTGGTAGCATTGTCTCAAGTTTCATACATAGACAAGATATTGAAACGTTATGCAAAGACCAATTTGAAGAAGAGAAATCAACCTTCCGTATTGAGATTTCATCTCTCTTTGGAGGATTGTCCTAAGATAGCAGAAGAAAGAGAGAACATGAGAAAGGTTCCTTATGCTTCAGTAGTAGGAAGTCTCATGTATGATATGTTATGCACACACCCAAATATCTGTTTTGTAGTAGGGTTGGTAAGTCGATATCAGGAGAATCCAGGACCAAGACACTAGCATATACTCAAGTATTTACGAAGAACGATGGATTATATGCTTATGTATTCCAAAGGAGATCTTACTTTTATCGGATATACTGATTCTAACTTCCAAACGTGTCGAGATTTGAGGAAATCAACGTCGAGCTGTGCTTTTATCCTAGATGGCAAGTCCACAATGTGAATAAGTGTTAAGTAGGGTTCCACTAGTAACTTCAATATGAAAGAATGAATATGAGGTATGAAAAAGCTATGGCACTATAATAGTACAGGTATAGCTAAAGCTTAAAGAAACCATATAAGGAAAAACACATTGATGCAAAGTATCATAAGGGAGATGGTAGCGTTTAACAAAATAATAGACGTAGTCAAAGATCGCATCTGAGGACAAACCTTGAGGATTTATTTTGCCAAGACTCTAATAGTTAGAGAGCTCTCTAGGAAACATATGGAGGGCACAAGAGTACAAAACATGACTCATCTACTTCACTAGGGCAATTGGGATACTGTTGGATCTAGTGCCCTAAGTATAGTATTTTCGTCAATATCTCCTTGTAAGTTTCTTAAACAAATTGGTTAATTAAACAAATAAATTTATTACATTAATATAGTTTTTTATGATTTTCCTCTTATGGTTTTTGTACTCAAAGAAAAACGGAAGGAAATGTTGCTCATTGGTTGTCTAATGTTTAAACTAATACCAAGTGGTATTACATGGTCGGATCGTAATACAGAAATACAACTTATATTAGTCGACGAACCTAAACATGTCCTTAGTCTAATAAAAAATGAGAAAACCGATTGAAAGACTAATATGTCATCTATCAAGTCCAATTGAGGAGATGATTTATCTTGGGCATCGGAGTGGATGACTCCCAAAAGATACAGACATAGATGTGACTTATTGGATTGACAGTACATTAGACTGGACCCAAGAAGAATAGATATTGAATCCATTTATGGATTTATTCACTTGTAACGTTCATAATGTGAAATACCTAAATCCCAAGTGGATGACAGACTATGTATACGTGACTCATACACTTTGATGCAAGTAAAAGGTTGAGTTCAAATAAAGAAGAAAGCGAAAGCTAGTACATTGGGTATACGATTTCTACAGTATGTAGTGTCATTCACAATAGTGGAATTCATAGCCCGAGACATGGGTAAATGATCTTCTTTCATTGACATTACATGGTTGATGAAAAGTAAACGTGCCTACAAGTCGTTCGTCTTTGTGATGGATGACTTGATTACTATTTTATAGTAATTGACTTTTCATGAAGAAAGATATAATGATTATAATGAGATAAAATTGGATCATATTGGGAGAATGGATATTATCCCAAAGAGATTAAGGATATCCTATGAGGGTAAAACACTTTTGACAAGGTCATTGGACGAGCACTGATTGAGTTGCTTTTGTAATGGTGTACCGTTGGGGAAAGCTCAATCACGATACTATAGTGGAATGGCTTTGTAACTAAATGAGTTTATAATTAATAGGCGAAAAGCTAGAACTTAATTATAAATCATTTGAGCCTCAATTGCATATGTTTAATCAATTTCTCCACTAGCTTGTTGAAACTAGAAATGAATTGCATGTTGAATCAAATGAACAAAAATGAATAGAAATGGTGAAAATGGAAAAATGGGGACATTTGGAAATGATTATGGTTTTCTCCAAAATGAAAATGAAAATGGAGAAATGGAATCATTTGGAAATGAATGTGGTTTTCTCCAAAATTAAAATGAAAAATGAAAATGACCTGAAAAATGAATTTATGTTTTGAAAATTAAATGAAGTTCAAAAATATAAATAAATCATTTGGCTATAGTGAACTGTTGAATGAAAAAATATTAAATATATTTTCGTATAGATTCTTTTACGATAAAGTCGTCATGATTTTAACGAAATTAGAATTGGGTTGAGAAAATTATTTTAATTGAAAATATATTGAAGTTTATTTTTTGGAAATAGAAAAAAAAATATTGGGTTGTGTCAAATTATAAAGTATTAGGTTAAAAGCTTGAGAAGCACTTGTAATTGGACCCGATATGGAAGAGGCCCAAAAGCCTATTATGTAAAAGGATGGGACAGCAAACCCTAGTATTATTAACTAAGGTTGTCGCTCCCTATACTCCTAGTTAGACTAGGAATTCACTTTTCTAG
Organism: Gossypium gossypioides; assembly: GCA_013467495.1. Lineage (NCBI taxonomy): Eukaryota > Viridiplantae > Streptophyta > Magnoliopsida > Malvales > Malvaceae > Gossypium > Gossypium gossypioides. Next base: position 8,759,548 of record CM025148.1, on the reverse strand, counting down.
TTGAAAGAACTTCTACAATTCAACAAGGGTTCTACCTTCTCTCTCTATAAATAGATAGAATCGGTAGGGTTATACACACAACTTTCAAATATCGCTATTTTACTAAAAAATAAAGAGACTTTTATTCTCTAAGAATTAAATATATTTTTTGGAATAACAATTATGCTAGTTTCTGTTTGAGAAGAGAATTGTACTTTTCACATTAAAGAAAAGGAAAGTATTTTTAGTTCTGTGTTTGATTCGAATCATTCAAGCCCACACTCGAAGTAGTTCGTGGTACGAGAATAGCGGAGAAGTTCGTTTGGTTGAAAGCCAGGAATGACAATGATCTGTCTATCCAAAAACACATGTGCAGATTCGGTCTAGGGTTTATTGCTATATATATCACAAATCGGGTTGATTTTCAAAATTTTTATTTTTCGCTATGTAAGAAAATCATTTTCAAACTGGAATTTTTCCAACACATATATGTGGTACAATTTGATTACGTTGTTTGGTAATTGATATAAACATGTATATTTGGATTGATGATAAAAAGGTTAATATTTAGTATATATATTGGCTAGGTGTTATGTGCAAATTGCATGTTTTAGCTTGGGTTATAATGTTAAATCTTATGTTGCATATACTTGAATTGTAAATGTACCAGTGAGCCTTATTCCTCAGCATATGGTTTGTTTTCTCCGTACGCAGGTTCAGGTACTCCTCGAAGCCTTAGGATTTGAAGTCAACATCCACATTGTCGATTTTGACTCAACAAAGTTTGTATAGTTTGTTCGTTTTGGTCTTGTGGCATGTACCTACAAATACTTAACTAAATGTTTCAAATGGTTAATTTGTACATGTTGTGATCTTATGCAAGTGTTTAGAAATTGTGTTTGAATATATTCATATAGTTGTTTTGGAGTCTTAAGATAAATGGTTATGCAATTGAATAAATTTTGGTTGGTTTTAGAGTATAATTGGCTGCTTGGGAATGTATATATGTAATTTAAGGTCTTTTTTATCTTGTAACAGGTTGAATTTGAAAGTAACAGGATGTCACGTCGCGACGACGAACCCCTAACGTTGTGATTAGAAGCAGATTAGGGTCCACATTGCGACAATGTAACTTGAAGTCCCGACGAACCCTAGTCAGAGAGTCACGCTGGGATGAGAAAATCTCCAAAGTCGCGACATCAATTCAAAATTTTGTAATCTTTTCAATTTGATCCATTTCGACCTTGAGTTAATAAAAGAGCTTCCGTAGGCTCGTATAAGGTCCGAAAATAATAATGAAATGTTTAATACGCGTGATTTACTTGTAGTTAATCGTATAATGAAGTTGAATTGTATATTATTGTTTGTAGTTGCTCTAGAAACGAATGTGACACCTTGTAGCTTAGACTCAACCATCGGGTCGGGTATAAGGGTGTTACACAAAGAGTGTCTATTAAGCATATTAGAACTATCTGATGATTGTAGATTTGTTAGCTAAAAGACTTACAACCAAATACATTTAAAGAACATGTACATAAAATGGGTCTTGGCTGTATTGATTAATGAAATTTTGTGATATTTTGACACTCTGAGCTCAGTTATGGTATTTTTGAAATAAAATGGACGTATTTCCTGTTTCTTATGATTGTGCGCATGCAATTTTTAAAATCATTTAAAATAGGAAAATATTTATAGTTACTTAAAAACATATTATATTGAATTGCAATATTGTAGTATATGAAAGGAAGTATGTGACTTAAGCTGTATACAATCACCATGACACACGTTTGCAATTCACTATAATGTGGTAATTATGATTAATGTTATTTTTATGTGCGCTCATTGTTTATTCTATTAAACTTTATGTTCTACCTCATTGGGCCAAGTAGAAGAATGTAAGATTTTAGCCTAATTATGTGGACTCAATTAAGTCTAAAATAATGTGGTCCAATTTGAAGGGGATAAACATTTTACTTTTAATAGAAGTTAAATTCTATCTATTCATTTAGTTACTTGATGGACATATCGAATTAAAAATTGATCATTATAAATTGATCATTCGTCTACCTATTAGGGTTATACACAAAAATTACACATAAAATAATAGTTGACATCACTTAAGGTTTGTGTGATTAAAAGAAAAGGCCAATAGGAAAAAAAACAATTTATCGGGTGTTATTTGTCAAGTCTAATTGCCAACTCTAATTCCGCATTAAGTATTTTTTAAACTAATGGAAAACATATTATTCTAAAGATTCCAAATCATTATTATGTAATATTAAAGATTTAATTTGTATAATATCTCGATTTAAAAAAAATTAGTCTCAATATTCAAAATTATATAATGAAGTAATAAGTCTTTAATTATAAGACAATCTAGTAGCACATCTATTTAATTATTAATTAGATAAAATAATCATTACAAACGTGATGTATACGTAGGTGCTAAACAAGAAGGAAATTAGTCACTGGGAAGAATTTTTTTCATATTAATAGTTAGAATAAAATAAGTTATTACGATAAAACCTATATTGTCAAGTCAAATTTGTTAATT
>CM025148.1:8689549-8709138 GCA_013467495.1 Gossypium gossypioides | reverse complement strand
TCGAGTTTTCAAAATGAATCAAACGTTTTAACAAAATATACACAAATACGCAAACTGTCTTAAAAGCTTTCGCATAGATAAAACATTTTGAAAATTTTCGACTGATTAATTAACATGACTTTAGAATTAATAAGAAATTCTTAAAAATTTCTAAGTGGAAAATGTTTTAAGCAAAGTTACGGTTTTCTAACATAACCTATGATTTTCAAACACACTACCATGTGACATCGCCAGATTCGGCCATAACGTCCATACCGGGTTTAGGGTGTTACACGATGAGTGTTGGACTAATACAGATAGAAACAAATTAGGGGAGTCCATCAGTGTATATTGTTTGAGCTGTCGGACAGGTTCTACTACAAGATCTAACATCCTTATGTAAGAATCTTACCAATTGTACATATTGTATATTTCACTAACCAATTCATTAATGCATTACAGGTATGTCAAATATAGGTTTAACAAGCACTTGAAGCATTCTAAAGATCAAAAATTTGGGAAACAAGGTCAACGTCATGACATAGGCAATTCTATGTCACAACATCGTAGGCAGTAACAAAGAAGTACAAAATCAACCCGATGTCGCGACATCACTAACCTGTGTCACAAAATCAGTAGTCCTCTAGGGATGTCCCGACATGAAACCCCTATGTCGCAACATCGCTGCAAATTTTGCAAGGTCGACCCAACCCATTCACACAAGTCAGCGTAATAACCTTTATTATACCTGGTTTTTAACCCCCAAAACATTATTTTTAAACATAAAAATATCCCCTTAATATAATCTAACCTCATTCTAACACCCAACCTCATTTAGAACCCCTTTAAAACCCTTAAATCCTAAAACTACTTTCATCTTTAAACCTTAAATCTCAATCTTTCATTCCAAATTCAAAAATGCTACATTGGAATGAGTTGTCATCGAAAAAACAAAGAGGAGGTGCAAACAAGTCCAGCAAAAGTTGAGGTTCAAGTATTCTAAACCTTTTTCTACTGTTTTATTGATTACTATTCATATCATTATTGAAATATTGCCTATAATATGCCTATTAGAAATAACAAGAGAACTCATGTTCTAGAAACACCCCATGTTTTCGATCTTGTACGGTTCCACCATTTGAATGTTGAGAAATATTTTCTTGAGTCACAGGGATGACTGTTGATTCAGGAACGAGGGTTTGAACCCTTTATGGCTCTTTGCAAGGAAATTTGGATGTTATTCCGATATCATCATTGGGAGCAATTTTGTCTCACCCCTAATGAAAATGCAATAGTCCCTATAGTCCATAAATTTTATGCCTCACTTAAGCATCAAATAGTGCGAGACGGGACAGGGGTATATGTGACTTCTGTCACGGTCCAAGGGAAAGAAGTACTACTGTACCTTAGTGATATTTGTGAATTTTATGAAGTCCAATTTTATGACAAAGATTATGTTGATGAAATTGACTTAGATAGATTGAATAATATCGATATGGAAGAGGTTACAAAGTATTTGAATCGAGGTAAAGGGTTGGGAACTATAAACCCAATATAGAGATGCCAACGAATTTTAATCAGGCAATCATGTTTTCGATTGCCAAAATGTGGATGCAATTCATTGGCACTAGGATTGCACCCACATTAAACGTTTTTAATGTTAATGTTTTCCTAGTTGTTTTCTTAAATGGCATATTGTAGCGAAAAATATTTGTGCAGGGCGTTGGATTGTTCGTGAAATGAAACATTGTGTGTAGAGTCAGAAATTTGGACTTTTCTTTCCTCGTTTAGTGACAGCATTATGCCGAAGGGCAAAAGTGCCCATGAGCGAAAACGAACAATTCATGAAGCCAACATGGAGCATAATCGAAGATACATTATATACACAGTACGTTGAGCTTCAACGCAAACAGATTACTGAATGTAACCAACGAAGGAAAGAAAAACTGGATGTTTCGGCTTTGTTAAAAAATAAAGAACAGTCGAGAGCAAGAAAAGGAGCTTGTGGAAGCTTAGAAGCAGAACTTGATGGTATGACCAGATGGATGCAAGAAATGAGACTTGTGCTTTAGGAATTTGTGAGAATAAATGGGCTGATAGAACCTAATTATCCTCCAGATATGTTTGGTCCAATATCGACTCAACATGTGGAAGAAGGTGTGGGAGTTGATTCCGAAAAGGAAGGTGCTGCCCAGCAGTATCCTAGGATGGAGGATGAATATGAAACGACATTCCAACCATAATATTCGACACCAAAAGAACTTGTAATTTACAACCTAAGCCGACAATTGTAAGGTGGAAGCTCCTATAAAAAATGTAGCTCGGTCAAGGGTAAGGCACCTATAGAGCAAATGCGCTCCCGTTCTCTAAATGATTTGGATGAGGATTGAGTTTTATTTTTTTATTTAAAAAAAAAGACTTGTATTAATTTTTTTAGATATTTCTTAATTTTAACTTTGTAGGAGTAGGACTAATAGTAGTTTTTTTATTGCATCTTGCTTAAGTTTTCTTTGTAGGAACCCAACACGAAGGAGACACAAACAATTCGAGCTAACACGATCAAAGGAGGAAGCATTCACCATTAGTAGTTGTAGCGACCACGATCAATCAGGTAACTGCTTTCCTTATCTATTTATAGGCTACACATTGAGGACAATGTGTCAACTAAAGTGTGTGGGGGGTAACATAAGAAACTTGTTTATTTTTCAATTTTTACATTTTTCTTCAATTTTTTTATTTTATTTGGTGTGTTTGAGATTGTAAAAATACAAGTGATTGGTTAGGAGCTGATAACTTTCGAATAGAGTTATATTTCATGCCTTTGGACCTAGTTAATTACTTGTACTTAAGTACATCTAGTTGCCTTTTAGGACATTTCATTAGTATTTTTAACATTGCATTAAAACTAGGGTTGCGCTTAGATATTAGGTACTTTTTTAAAAAAAAAAGACCGAAAAAGGTCCACTCAATTAATAGAATCATTTATCTCCAACGTATGGATATTATCGGGATAATCCATCACAAAGGTCCAAATACAAGACTTATTAATAGCATCTTTACAAATAAAGTTGGCCACCTTATTACATTTTCGATTGGTCCAACAAATAGAAATAGACTCAAAATTTTCCATAGTTTTATTAATTTCCTTAATGCGTGTGCCCATAATGGTGATGTCCAAATCACGCTTTCTCACCCTATTTACTAGGCTGGCACAATCAGTCTCAAACAAAGCTTTTGAAATATTCAATGTACTTGCCAGCTTCAAGCTTTCCTCAAAAGCATAGATTTTCGCCCATTCAACGGTCAACGCTTCCTCTTTAAAACCCTTACCTCCTCCTATAACAAAGCCATCTTCGTCCCTAGCAACCATCCTATAACCAGTTTTATTAGGAGCAACAGAAGCATTGAAGTTAACTTTTATGAACCTGCATGGAGGCTTTTTCCACTTATGACAAATAGGGGCAATCGAAATCAAAGGATCGTTAACTAAACTATGGATTCAAAACTCAATACTGAGGGTTTTTGCTCTCTCCCATACCACCCTAGCTTCATCCTCTTTGCTTCGAAAAATATGGTTATTGCGGTTGTTCTAGGTATTCCAGAGAGTAGTGAAGAAGCCATCAGCAGCTTTTTTGTCCAGCATGCGCATCACATTCTCGAGGCAATCAATGCAACAAGCATAATTCTTCATAAGTAACTTGTTAACCTTCTAATAATAAGAATGGTCTTGGCATTCGGGCAATATTTTAGTGTATGGATCAGTGTTTTAGCACTTGCAACGCATCTCGAATAGTCTTTTAGAAAGCCATGGCAAATAGAAGAAACTTTTATGTTCGTAAGAAGGATCTCATGACCCACACGCTAAGCGAAGACACGTATTTTTAAGAGAAAGTTGAGCTTCCAAATGATTATCCAATAGGCCCTATGAGGGCCAAAACCAATTTGTTTAAGATGGAGCCAAGAGTACGCCGTTTTAGAAATGAAGTAGCCATAAGGGTTATGAAACAACACCACCCAGTCATTAGAATCTCTACCATTAAGTGGTAAATTACAAATTTTGTCCCCTATAAAGCTCCCTCACCTTCTCTTTTTTCCAACTTCGTTGGTCAATGCTCCACAGGTCTTTCACCTTTCTTTCATGCACATTTGGAATGTTAAGGTTTAACGCATCACCATTTAAGCCATCAAAGCCCTAGTTATCCCTTCTAATGTTGATACTTTAACCATTTCCCACTTGCTACTCGAAGACATCTTTAAGAGTTTTGGCAGTAGTATTTATACTAGACCAAGTGTAGGATGGTTTATCCACAACTTTAGGATGAAACAAATCACCATTAGAAAAATACTTAGAGCTCATAACTTGATAGCATAGCGTGTCCCTATGGTTTAGAAGCCTCCACACTTGTCGACCAATAAGAGCCAGGTTGAAGAGACGGAGATCGCAAAAGCCAAGACCTCTCATTCCTTTAAGGGGTGTTCACTAAAGGAGTTAACAACAGAAGCTGTCATAATTTAGCTTGCAAATTAGGCATGTGTGACATCTATGCAACAAGTTGAGGGGGAGTGTTGACATCTTATCTCAACTAATCTCATTACTAATTTTTAGGGGTTAGATTAGATTAAAATTAGGATTATTGATTTAATGTATTGATTATGTTTTCTTAGTTAGGCCTACTATTTTAGTATAAATGGCCATGTAAATTTTTCTGTTCAATAAACAAGAGAAAATGATTCATATTATCAATAGTTACCCATGAAAATAAGAAGGCTCACAAATGACCGCTGATAAATCTTGAAAAGAGTTATATTTCATGCCTTTAGACCTAGCTAATTGCCTGTATTTAAGTAAATTTAGTTACATTTTAGGACATTCCATTCGTAATTTTAATTGTATTACATTAAAAAGATTGGACTGTGCTTAAATGTTTTTATATGTTACTTTTACTTGTTTGTAGGAAGGATTTGTTTGGTAGTAATTGGCAGGTGCAGGATGCGAAGAAAGAAATAAAGAAATGAAGGTTTGTCATGGCAAAAGACTGGACAGTTTGCTAACACGAATACCGTGGTAATTCTAGGAAGACCAAGTTAACACTCAACGTATAACAGTTTTAGCTCATCTCTACTTGTCCCAAAAAATCTGCCTAAAAAAAGGAAAAAGATCATGAGATCATGGGCTGACGACCACCTACCCTAAAAGAAGGGGTTTTAAACTAAAAAGGAAATCTAAAAAAGAAGAAGAAGATATCTTAGGTTGTTGGATTTACCCTAGGGAAAAAACTTATAAAAAGCCAAAGGAGGAAACCCCTAACAGCGAACAAGGGTGGAGATCCATAGACAAAACTAGAGGGTAGCCGATGAGTAGAGATGGAAAAAGGAAGGCGAAGGCAGTCCCTCTCAGCCACCACAGACACTATGCCTCTGGAGTGTGAATTGGCCACACGAAAGTTATCTTATCGTCGTTCTTCTGTTATTTCTTAACTATTTCTTCGTGAATTGATTTGATAAAACAATTTTGAATGATATTTTGGGTTTTGAATTTTATTTGCCAACCCATGAGCTAAATCTCATAGGGTTGTGATTACATGATGAAACCTTTATTTTCTTTAATGATTGAAGCATAGATCTGAATTAATTTACTGTTTCATTCAAATCTTTTTATTTATAATTTGTATGCATGCAATCCCTAGACATAGACGACTGTGAATCATGCCCATAAACTAATTTAATTCTAAAAAGGTTAGATTAGTTGGACCGAAATTGAATGATATGAGCTAGTACTCGATAGATAGTTGTAGTAGGTGTTCATACAGAAGGAAACAATGTAGGGTACCTATTGTGTGTAAATAACTAACGCAATTGTGCAAGTGTACATGTCATTCAAGTAATAAAGTGATAAGTAAGTATTGACTCCACAGAGATCGAAAATTGGTAAAAAATTGAGTAAGTTATTATAATCCTATTGACTATACTAAACAATAGGAAATACTCTCAAGTTGAATAAGATATTTGTATAATGAATTAATGAAATCAAATGCTGAAAACAAAGAACTAATATGGAAAATAAAATGTTGTGGCAAATTACAGAAAAAAAAAGAGTGTTTCTATTGTTGAATGAATAGTGCTGGAATTATTCAGGTGAAATGTTCATATCAAAATAATGTCATGGAAAAATATTGTCTAATCAACTGCTCAGAGCGTTACTAATGTAACCTACCTTTTTCTGTAGCTAGATCTTAAGATAGAAATCTAAGTTACTTTATGTCCACAGAACTCTGGATTAATAACTTCAATGAGAGTTCTTCTCCGTACAACTTGCAACATTTATGTCATAAATCAAATGAAACAGTGACATTGACAATCTCAAATCACGGGCATTAAAGATGAAAAAACATTCACCCAAATAACTCTAACCCAAATGAGATTAGATCATGGGTTGAGATTGAAAATCGAAAATTAGAATAACATTCAACATTATCATCAATAGTTTAGAAATCACAAAAATTACTTAACAAAATGAAGGTAGAACTGTAGGAAGCTTTCGCCACTTTAGCTTTCACTACGATGCTGCTGAATTGTGCAAGACCCAAGGTTAATTGTTTGTCCCTTCCCTTGCGTCTCTAATCTCCTCTTACGCTGCTACCCTCATCTCTTTTCTCTGGAATTTTCCACCAAATTTTTCCGGAGAGGAAAGCTGATCCCTAAATCGTTTCTAATTCCTCTCTCTAAAAAATCCTCCTATCCATTCTTTTCTCTTTCCTCTTTTATAAGTAGGTCCCCCTCTCGCAGCACACACTTTTCTCCCTTTTTTTTAGGTGGATTTATTTGGTACACGAACATCTGGTTGAGAGTGACGAGGACTGAGTGTTGCGTTAGCATTATCTTGGAATTGCCATGGCATTTATGTTGGCAATCCATCCAACCTTTTGCCATGGCAATATTTCACTTCTTTTATTCTCTTCCTCCTTTTTCTCCTTTCCTTCATCTTTTCTACACCTGCTGCATACAACAATCAATTCTCTTTCTCCCAACAGAAAAAGTATCATAAAATGACATTCAAGGCACAATCCAAGTGGTATTATGCAATGTTCTAAAAATAACCTAAAATGCAAATATATCTACTTAAGTACAGACATTTAATCAAGTTTAGAGGCTCAAATCAGTACCGTATTAAATGGCTATAGACACGAGCAAGGTAACTTGAGGTTTTTGCTCTCGAAAGAAGCAGACCACTTTAGAACTCTCCTAAGCAGTAGATTGATTACGATTTTACTGAGGCATTTCTGACAGTAAGGGTAGATTCTTAGTAATTCCAACCTTCCCTATCAACACTCATACATCCCTTACCCCTTGCTGTAGTATCATTTCCATCGCATCCTTAGTTGTTTACTTGTTCAGTTACATATTATTCATATAATCATTTTCATAATTGCCATTGAATTTTTACTCTTGCATTGCCATAGCATTTTCAATTATTCATAAGTTACACATTATGTTCACATTAGTATTCCTTTTGTTTACCACTGCATTCTTATCATTATTTTGCTATAACATTAATCTAACTTTGTTATAATAACTTGACCATTTGTATACCTAATCCTGTCCCTGTAGAGACAATCTCACTTATTACTTTATTAATTGATTTGACGTGTATAATTGCATAATTCGCATATCAACCGCAGATCTTGTTGTATCCTTTTAATCACTACATTCAACCTAAAAACCCGAAAATAAGAAGAAATTGTGTAAGTTTGTGAGAACTTATTGTGTTCATGGAGAAATAAAATTCACCAATATTACTATCAGACATTAAGGAATAGGGCTCAAATTAACAGACTAGTTCATCATATTTGGCAGATACATCTCTCTGATCCGTAGATTAACTAACGGATACTACTACAATCAAAATCAGCCTTCTGGTGGACAACATTGCTTTTTAAACTCATACATGACAATCACGGGCAAAACTACTCTGGGGATACATTACTTATGTGGACTACCCTATTACGGCTGACAGGCTTACTTTACATTTCATGCAATGTGCACTACCACATGCATCCTTTTTCTCACGTACTCCCTTCCTTCTGCTAGCTTCTAATCCTTGTTCGGAAGAACCAATTTTTCTTGTATTTTTATATCCACTCATCAGAGCTATTTAACAATCATCACATATGTTTTCTCCTAACTTCCCTACTTGTTTGAACATATATGTGTTCCTTTGCAAGACCGGGTTTTCACAAGTCACAATTTGCATCAAAGTTCCATACTAAAGCCAAAACATTTTATCATGTGTCTTCTTTTTTTCAGGATACACAACATCCCTCTATTTTTTCATTACAACAGTCTGGATATGGAGCTTGTGCACCAAAGAACGAGTACTTGTACCATGTATATATCAGGTTTTCTAGGTTTGTTTAACCGTATATAACCTTGCATGCACTAACTCTTTGAATATGTTTCCTTAAACATGAACACAAAAGACAAAGGAAAAAGGCAGTTACCTAGTTCTACAGCGATAAAGGTTAAACAAATTAACGTATATACTAGACACAAGGTACAAAAGAACTCACCAGAATACTTTACTCAAAGTTTTTTCTACTCTACTGGTTTTTTCTCTTTAATACTAGGTCCTTCTCCTGTTTCTTTAGCTAAAACAATAGAACTCCATTAAACATAAAAAAAAAATGACAAACACTTTATGATAAATCAAGAATCTGTAGACATGCAAACAATTTCTAGATAGTAGCTTCCTTCATACCTAGTACTCAAAGAAATTCCCACCAAATCACCTTAACATTAGTTTCTATCTATCTGGTAAACCTTAAAGGAAAGGTTAACAATTTACCAGTGGACAATTGGTATAGAAGCTCTCCTAAGCTTTGATAATCAACACATTCGTTAGCAAAGAAGAACACTCCTGTTTCTTCGATGATAACAAAGTCTCGTAAAGAAGATGAATAAAAAATCTTCTCTCGACTATCATGCTATCCTATTTATAGATACTCACGTTAAAATCTTAATCATGATTATCTCTAATCATTACTCGTTCTCGTACTCTTCCAATAATTAATCACATCTTATGAGGCTCTCCAAGTGTCCTAATGACTGACACGTTGTCTCCACAAGGATGCTAGGTGACTTAAACGTATCCCACACTCTACTATACTTACTTAGTAGCGACACCAAAAACACAGGTGGAGATCGTATTAGCGGGAAAGTTAATAAGGTTAGCATCACAATCAAGAACTCGCCATACCGTGGAGTGAAACTCCATTGTATTAGTGAAGTTCTACGAAGCACTTCATGAGTTACCATCATAAACCAATTTAAGCCTTGCAACTTAGGCAATCTTTGCCAGCGTAGTCTCCCAAACTGGACCAACTTGCTAACAAGGGTGTGACATGATACATAATAAGTATATAGTACTGATTTGTTGTAATTCGATATAGCAGATTAAACTAGTTTTCACACTTTAGGAGCTTGAACATAAGCATTTTAGTTAAATTTTAATTATGTTTTCATAAGTTTAGTTCAATTCAAAAAATTCTGTAATTTGAGTCTTTTATTGACCTTAGGGGCTAAATGAGGCCTAAATTTGAGCTAATATACTTTTTAAGTGTGTAGGAGACCATTAGAAAGCGTATTAACTTGATACTGGTCACTATGTTACAACATGGAGCATTGGATGTTGCAACATAATGAGTAGAATGGAAGAATGCCAAGACTGCCTTCAATGTCGTGACATAGCTTAAGGATGTTGCGACACAGGACCTGGTGTGTCGTGACATCACCTCTATACGAGAAATAATTACTAACTAGGGGCATTTTGGTCTGCATAATCAAATTTTAAGCACGAGGACGGCAACTGGCCTAGGGTTAAGGATGGCAGCCACTCTAAAGTCTATAAATAGGCTCATTTAACACATGTTATAAATGGCTTTTATATTGTAGAATTTTCTCTTTATATTTTGTCAGTAATTTCTCCCTTTTTTTAGGTTTTAGATTTTATTTTAGTTCTCATTATTTGCTTTTATGGGGAGATCAGATTTGTGAAACACAATCAAATTCTATGAGGATTCTACGATCAATTCTAAATACAAATTAGGCTTCATCTCAAAATTTACACTTTTGAATTATTCTTCATGTCTATTCTTTCTATCAAGTTTATATTGTTTATTAGATCCATGAGGATCTAATCCTCCTGTAGGGGATTAGCGAGTGGGAGTATGATTAATTAACTTTTTTGTAAGGGTTTCTTAACGGATCAGTTGTTCAAGAAAGAAAGAACCTTAGGAAGTCATTAAGGTAGAAATTAACCCAAATTTGGTATGGCCTATCCATGAACACCTTAACCCTGAATCGGTCTGGACTGTGAGGTTGAGAGATAAGTAGTTATTGTCGAATCATTATACTAGTAGAAGATCAGAAGATCCTGTTGGGATATCAACTAGTTGATTAAACGAGAAAACCTGAAGTGACAGTTGATTATGGCCACCGAAGTGAACTAATCACACATGACCAGATTTGATATATTTTCCTCTTTGATTTCACGTATTTTATTTATTTCTTTACTTTCTTTTATTATTATTAGTATAATTTACCAAAATTTTCTTTTTTATTCTTCATAATATAATCCAATTAAAGTACTAATTAGATTCATTTATGTTTATGTTAGAACTAATTTAGTGCTCACAACCTTTGGGTATGATCCTCGGAGTATTCACCTACTCCATTGTAACTATATTACAGCTTAACTCGTACACTTGCAGATTCCGCTTTTTATATCTTTTGTGCTGGATTTCTATTCTAGACATTGGTACATCCGAAGGCGGTCAAATTGTTCACATCGTTGCCAGGGAGGTAACATCACTGAGTTAATTTTCATGTTTTTCATACTCATAGAATAATTTGGAAGATCCACCACCACCACCACCACAGTTACCCACAAATATTAACATGATGTGTAACGAGAGGATTATGAAGGAATATGCGCTACCGAATTTGGACATGGTTCAAGGGAGTATAACGAGGCCAACTATCATGACCAATAATTTTGAGATTAAGATACCTTTAAATACAATGGGGTCACTGATAACGCAATACGTCTTCGGTTGTTCCCCTTTTCATTAATTGATAATGCCCTTTCTTGGTTAGATTCATAGTTACCAAGATCAAACACGACATGGGACGAACTCGCAAGGAAATTCCTACAAAAGGTCTTCCTTATTAGCAAGATGGTTCAGCTAAAAAGGGAAATTTTTATGTTTAAACAATTGAAAGGGGAAATCTTTCATGAAGCATGAGAGCACTTTAATACGTTAATTTAGAAATGCCCACACCATAAATTACCTGAGTGGTTATGATTGCAGATTTTCTATAATGGGTTGGATGTGCATTCAAGGTCAAAATTAGATGGAGCAGCTGGAGGTACGTTGATGAACAGAACATATGAAGGTGCATACGAATTAATAGAAAATATGGTAATGAACTCATGCTAGTGGTTAACCAAACGACACACAAATGGCCAAAGACCATCCACGATGAAAGCTGCCTAAGAGGATGACAGATATTAACAATTAGTGGTCAAAATTAACCTTATAGAGTTTGAGAAAAATACATAGTCTATATATGGAGGAGACAAAACACTCTTCCGCTACATTTACAATTCCATCGAGGATGTGAACTACATTGGAAATAGGGGTGGAAATCTTTATTCAAATACATACAATCTCGGATAGAGAGATCACCCGAATCTGAGATAGAGGAAACCAAGTAGGAGGTAATGGTTCTAACCAGGTTTAAAACACTAACTATCAACCTCCTTTTTTACAAAAACCTGAGGAAAGGGCCAACCCAAATGACCATACTGTATGTGGTCAACATTTGGATCTAACTGAAGGGGAAATGCAGTCAATGAGAACGGATGTGAAGCAAGTGCAGTCTGAGTACACTAGCTCTACAAAGATATTGACTAAGCTGGAAGATCAAATGAGCCAATTGATGAGTATGATGGGAGATATTAAAAGGCAATTTGGCACCGACATTCCGAGCAATACTAAAAATAATCCCCGAAAAGAAGGAAAAGAGTAAGTAAAAGCAATCGCACTTCGTTCGGGCAAAATCTTGAGTACCCCAAAAAAACTGACAAGAGAAGAGACAAGTGAGAATGCAGAAGATCTTCAAGAAGACCCCCGAGAAGCTGACGAAGAACAAGAAAAGGTAACTAACTCGGTAGCTGAGCCGGAGAAAGAGAAAACTAAAGAACCTGCTAAAACACAAGAACCATTCCGTTCAAGGTTTGAAAAGAAACAAAAATGGGATGAAGACGAGTATGCAATCTTTCTAAAATTGTTTAAAACATTAAATGTCAACCTGCTGTTAATTGAATTAATTTAAAAAGTCCCTAAGTACGCCAAAATTTTAAAGGAAATCATGTCTAGGCGTAAGAAAATTAAGGTAGGTGAACAAGTTAGTATAAGTGTTTCCTATAGTGTTATTATTTCTAAACAGGTTCCCCAAAAGCTAAAAGACCCGAGAAGTTTTACAATTCCCATAGAGATAGGGAGCATTCATTTTAATAGAGCTTTATGTGACTTATGAGCTAGCATTAATTTAATGCCTTTATCTATTTATGAAAAAATCAGGTTAGGGGACCTCAAAAACACTTAGATCACACTATAATTGGTTAACAGATCTTCAATACAGCCGAAAAGAGTACTGGAAGATGTGTTAGTCAAAGTGCACAGTTTCATAATCCCGACAGATTTTGTAATATTAGATTTTGAAGAGGACCATGAGATACCTATTCTATTATGGAAACCCTTTTTAGCAATGTCAAAATCCACCATTGGTCTGGAGAAAAATGAATTAACAATGAAGATCAACAGTGGGACAGAAATTTTTAAATGTGGCAACCAACAGAGTGGGGGAAATAAAAGGGACATAGGGGAACATTGCAATGAATTGTCTATTTCTAACCCTAATAATCCTGAATTAAGGGATGTACTTCTTTTAATCCATGCAGGTTAAAAGAACAGGTTCAAGGAAAGAGGTAAGTAGAAGAAGGTGGAGTGGCACGACGGACGATGGACTAATACTAAAAGAACTAGAGAATCGTCCTTATGTAAATTAAAAGTGTTATAGGATGAATCTGACAGTAAAACTTGATTATTTAAATCGATATTTAACTCTTTGTAAATTATTGTATATTTAACTAATTGTTTAGTTTATATTTTAATTTTTATCAAATTTATGTTTTATAAAAATCATGACACTTTAGAAATTGGAAGTCTGAGCAAAAATAGAGCCACTGTCGAAACATGGCAACTTTGTGTTGTAACACCACAGCAGAATCGATGAAATTAAGAAAATCATCGCGATGTTGTGACGCATACTTTGTGTGCCGCAGCATTAAAGCTCTTTTACCTAGGAATCCAAAATTCTAGAGTGTGTCGCGACAGTGAACCATGGTGTTGCGACAACCACAAACTGACAAGGATGTCGCGACACAGAACCCCTATGTCACGACATCACTGCAATTTTCGACAAGGTTGACCCAACTCATTTGCGCAACTCGGTGGATTAATCCCTATTATACCCAAATTTTAACACTAAAATCATTATTTTTAAAACTTAAAAATACCCTAAGTTCACATTCTAACTTATTATTAACATTTTAAACACCTCAAAACTCTCTCAAATCCAAAACCCTTTTTCATTAAAACCCTAAATCTACAACCCTTCTTTGCTATTAGTTAAATGCAGGATTGCCACAACTAGTGGAAAACAAAGCACTAAAAGGAGCGACCACAAACAAATATTACGAGGAATCTAACACATCTTTTTCTGAGGTTAAGGGTTCCTAAACTCCTATTTTTACTATTCCATTGGAAAATTTGCTTGTTAGTTCATTAGTTTTTAAACTCGAATAAAATGCCTCCAAGAAAAGTAAGGAGAACCAACGAACTAGAACCATTGACAATTTCGAACCCCTCTAATTTCCCAAATCCAACTGTTGAAAAATAATTTGTAGAACTTTAGGGAAAAAATTTTATTCAAGAGAGGGGGTTTGAGCCATTGATGGTTCTCTGTTAGAATATATGGCCCTTGGTTAGATATCATAAATGAGAACATTTTTGTATGATCCCAAAAGACTCTGCTGTGGTTCCTGTAGTTTATGAATTTTATGCATCTTTATGGGACCAAGAGTCTAGAAAAGCTGAAGGTCGTACATAGGAAACAATACCTGTGTGAGGGAAAAAAGTACAAATTACCCCTCAGGTTATTTGTGAATTTTATAATGCTCCATTTTATGAAAAAGATTTTCTAGAAGAAATCAATTTGGATATTTTCGAGATATAAATATGGACAACATTATAAACTTCTTAATAGAGGGGAGGGGCGAATGGAAATGTCGCTCAGATATTAATATTCCAAACTCCTTTAATCAAGCAATAATGTTTCCTGAAGTAAAGACGTGGATTCAATTTCTGTGTACTAGAATAGCTCCTACTTTGAATGTTTTTAATTTCAATACTTTCGAACGGTTTTGTTTTACGTCATTTTCCAGAAAAAATAGGTATGCATCGAAACGTGGATATACAAAAATATGAAGTGATGCATTAAAGGCCAAATAGTGGAGTCTTCTTTCCCCACTTTGTGACATGCTTATGCAAAAGAGCAAGCATTTCGATGGCCTCTACGGAGCAATCAATGAAGGCATCTCGAAGCATAATTGGCGAAACTCTATATACTGAGTACACTGAGCTTCAAGCTAAACAAATTAAGTAGTGGAATAAACGATAGCAAGAGATGATGTCTACTCCGACTTTGTCACAATAGAGAGCAAAATCGACTACTAAACAAGAAATTGGTGAGAGCAGTCATCTCAAGTTAGACTGGATGATACATTGGATGCACGAGTTGGGCCCAATTTTTTAAGAATTCACGTGGTAAAACAATATTAGGGTGTCTAATTATATGTTGGATATGTTTAGGCCACCACATCCAGATTAAGAAGAAGAGGAGTAGGAGAGTGAAGAAGAAGCAATTGAGGAGGGGGAAGAAGATGATGAGATAGATTTTGAGAAGGATGACTAAATTTTTGTTTTTAAAGATTATATTAATTTTTGGATAATTTTTAATATTTTTATTTTGAATTGTTAGAAGTAGGAGTAATAACAGATTATTAGTTGTTTTGTGTTTAAATTTTCTATGTAGGAACCCCATATGGTAAAAACACAACGATTTTGAACTTTTAATGATAAAAGGAGGAAGCACTTATCAATTACCTATGACACTATCACGATCAATCGAGTAACTTCTTTCCTTATCTTTTACAGGGCTACACATTGAGAACAATGTGTTATCTAAAGTGTGAGGGGTAACATAGAAAATTTATGTGAAATTCTTATGTTTTTCCTTGATATTTCTTGTCATTTGTGTGCTTGAGCTTGTAGAAATACAAGTAATTGGTTAGGAGCATGTACATATGTTGATTGTATTAATGGTAAATTTGGCATGATGATGGGTGATTTTAAAATTTCTATTATTAGACTACTAAGTTCTATTTATTACATTGCAAATAGGTATTAAGTAATTGAATGTACCAAATGATATAAAGAATATAAGGAAACGAGCATGCTAGAATGAATGATAAATTGTTGAATTTGTGATTGTTTGGTTGATTAGAGTTGTCAATATTAAGATACCTAGGGATGACCTAAGGTATTGTTTGGTATACACCTAGAGCTAAAAAGCTAACCTTTATTTATCTATCCTTAGTACCTATTTTGAGCCAAAAGAAACTTCTTGAGGAACCTCTATACAAAAAATGAGCTAAAAACGAAAATGTGTGCTTACTCTTTTCTTTGGTCCTGAACTGGATGGTTATAGACGTCTGGTCATACATATTGAGGGTTAAGTAGATACATTACGGTGGTTTTGTAACAACAAGAGTGATAGGAAAGATTAGTAGAGTATAGTGATTATAGGTTAGCCTAAAAGTGCAAAAAGAAAAATTCAAAAAGAAAATCTGACGAACAAAAAAAGTACATGAAAAACAATAGCAATGGTGAATGGGGTACTATGAAAAGGAAAGAAAAGTGACAAATTCACAACTATAGAAAAACTCATTCATTGTTGCACAAAACTCGTGAGTTAGTCGTAGTTACTATATGATACTGAGATTTCCTATAAAGAGATAAAGGAAGGTGAGAGAAGGAGAAATAAGGCGGTGAGCGGGAAAGGGTCATTAAGGGGTAGAATAGGGGACAATATGATGTGCCAAAATATTTTCGTGCATGAAACTGTTTGATGCTTACCATTCTTGAAATCTATACCTGTCCTAAACCTCAAAACGTTACAAGTCAAAAAGTCCTATGTGATCTAGGTATATTTATTCACAATTTAAAATCATATTGAATAATTGCATTTATGATTGTTTGTATTTTGCTAGGATAATCAAATTACTTGTATAATTTATTGATGGATTCTTATATTTGAAACCCTTAATGCTTGTATGCTTTGTAATATACTGAACTTAGGTGTTTGTTATCAAAAGTGGTAAGTAAGTTAAATATCATGCCAATGTTATATGTGAATGTGAAATGCTTATTCATTTGCTCCAAAACTAACACTTGTACTATACTTGTTCAAGGGTCGTATTTTCATTTACTATTTTTATTTTTTTTCTTGAGGACAAGCAATGACTTAAGTGTAGGGGAGTTTGATCTGTCATAATTTGGTGTAGCAGATTAAACTAGTTTTTTGCACTTTTAGGAGCTTGAACATAAGCATTTTAGCTAAGTTTTAATTACGTTTTCATAAGTTTAGTTCAATTCAATAAAATGTGTAATTTGAGTCTTTTATTGACTTTAGGGGCCGAATGAGGCCTAAAGGTGAGCTAATATACTTTGTGAGTGTGCAAGAGACCATTAGAATGCGTACTAAGTCGATACTATTTGCTATGTTGCAACACGGAGCATTGGATGTTGCAATATAGGGAACAAAATAGAAAATGCCAAGATCGCCTTCTGTGACATCCACCCCTGAAGATACCTTGAAAATGAGCATACTGCCCTCGATATGCGACACAAGACCTGGTGTGTCACGACATCACCTCTGTACGGGAAATAATTATGAGGCAGAGTTGTTTTGGTCCGCACAATCAAATGTTAAGCACAAGGACGATAGCTGACATATGGTTAAATACGACAACCACTCTAATGTCTATAAATAGGCTCATTTAGCACATGTTATAGACGACTTTCATATTGTAGAATTTTCTCTTTAGATTTAGCCTTTAATCTTTCCCTTTTCTTAGGTTTTAGATTTTATTTCAGTTCTTATTATTTGCTTTTGTAGGGAGATCAGATTTGTGAAACACAATCAAACTCTGTGAGGATTCTACGATCAATTTTAAATACAAATCAGGCTTCATCTCAAACTTTACACTCTTTAATTATTCTTCATGTTTATTCTTTCTATCAAGTTTATATTGTTTATTAGATCTATGAGGAACTAATCCTCTTGTGGGGGATTAGCGAGTGAAGGTATGATTAATTAACTTTTTTGTAGGGGTTTCTTAATGGATCAGCTGTTCAGGAAAAGAAGAACCTAAACCCTAAGCCCGACAGCCTTAGGAAGTTATTAAGGTGGGAATTAACCCAAATTTGGTATGGCCTATCCATGAACACCTTAAACCTCCGGTCTGGACTGTGAGGTCGAGAGATAAGTAGTTCTTGTCAACTCATTATTCTAGTAAAAGATCGGAAGATCCTACTGGGATATCGACTAGTTAATTGAATGGGAAAACCTGAAGTGACAGTTGATTATGACTACTGAAGCGAGCTAATCACCTATGACCAAATTTGATATATTCTACTATTTGATTTCTCGTATTTTATTTATTTCTTTAATTTCTTTTATTATTAGTATAATTTACCAAAATCGTTCTTTTTATTCTTTGTAATATAATCCAATTAAAGTACTAATTAGATCCATTCATGTTTAGGTTAGAATTAATTTAATGCTTGCCTCCCTTGGGTATGATCCTTGGAGTACTCACCTACTCCGTTGTAACTATATTACAACCTAACCCGTACACTTGCAGATACTATTTTTTATATCCGTTATGCAGGATTTCTATTATGGACGTTGGTACATCTGGAGTCGATCAAGTACACTCATATTAAACCTGCAATTATTGTATATTGGTTGAAATGAATGAAATAGGTGATATCCAAAGCGACAAATTGGAAATAGTGTTGATAAGGGCATGGTTGATATCAAAATTTGATAAAATATTATTATTACTATAATTATAATGAAACGTCTCTACATATTACATTGAAGAGGGATGAGTTAATGCCAGTCTCATACACATAATAGGTTTCTTTTGAAATGTGAAGCTTGGTAACTTCGAGTTACAAGTATATGGTAGACAGGTGCATATAAATATACATGTTTTCTTAGGGTAGAATTGTTAATGCTAATATTACATACTTAAATTATAGAATTACCACTGAGTGTTGTACTCAGCGTACGGTTTGTTTTCTCCGTGCACATGTTAGATCTAATTCATAATTTCTAAGTTTCAACCTCAGCATTCAATCCACAATCAGAGTCTTACCGGTGTTTCTTTATTTCCAACCTTAGTTATATTTGGCATGTACCTAATAGGTTAAGTTTTGCGGTAATCAAATGATCTTCTAATTAAATGTTATATTTTATATTCTAGTAGAAATATATATAAGGTCAATATGCGTATGTACAAAAGTATATGCAAATTATAATTTTCATAGTTGATAAATGTGTAAGATATGTGCTGGCGCCTATATTCAATTAATTTTATTATATATAAACTGTATCATTAAATTGTGATTTAAGTGTAGTTGCTCCGCAACGCATGTGACACACTATAGTTCGGACTCGACGATCGAGTCAGGTATAGGGTGTTACAATATTTGATTGAGCTTGGCTAGAAAATATCTTAAAGGTCTCTATACTTATCAAGATAATTGCACCTCATTTTGGTTGGCTAATTGGTGGGAATTCGAATTTAATTGATTTGTATCTTAGCAAGCCTAAAACTTCTATATATGATAAACTTGAATAGTTAGTAGTTAGGTGAGTTAGCACTTATATTTTATTCAAGTAAGGAACATGTTAAGAGTACATTTTGTGCAGGTAAAACTTAAGTTATTACTCAATTTTACAGCTAAGCTTTTAGGGTAAGACTTAGTGGAGAGTGGTCTAGATTTTAATAGTGAGATTGCTACATAGTGAGTAGTAGGACTTAAATCATTACTTGTATATATTTAAGAATAGTGAATTAGCTCTCTTTAAGGATGAGTAAAACTCGATTCGATTTGAAAAAATGGGAAATTTTTGAATTGTGAGTTAATCAGATCGAGTTATTCGATTTTTTCGAGTAAACTCAAATAAGTAATTCGAGTTTTGAGTTTGAGTCGAATTGAATTTTATAATTCGAATAACTCAAATAATTTGAATAACAGATTGGTGTAAATATCGCTTTGGTCCCTATCAATTTTGAAAATTAGCAAATTGGTCTCTCAACAAAAATTACAAAATAATTACAAAATAATTTTCAA
>CM025148.1:8657729-8671188 GCA_013467495.1 Gossypium gossypioides | reverse complement strand
TGGTTCATTCTTGACCTTTTTGAACCATTACCATTTCGTACCTAATCGTGTTACCATTTCGAACCAAATTACATTACCATTTCGTAACAAACCTAAACCGAATTCGACCAAATCCAATCCATATCTTTCTAATCTAAACCAAAACTATACCAACCTTGTTCAACCGACTTGCTTTCTTTCAATCCAATTCTCTTTACTTTCTCTTGAATCGAATTATTCAAACATACTTCTTCGTTTTCGATCGGGAACTAAACGACTCGGATTCAACTACTAAACCGAGATCGTATAAATATATGATGTGTTTTTAAGATTTGGAATAGAGGTATCGATATTCAGGTTTTAAATACGATACCTCTGCAATTTTCGAAGTACAGGAAGTCAATTTCAGTAGTTGGTACCGATATTTTCCAAGAGTTGGGTTTTTAAGACGAGAAATAATAAGCTAATTTGGTATCGATTTTCTAAGTAGTATCGATACCACTTAAGAGAATTATCGATACCACTCTACCAATATTGATACCTATGTAACTGTTTTGGGATATTTTGCTAAGTGATCCTAATGGTTGTTTGGCGTTTATTTTATTATTGTACCATGTATGTTAGCACGTTTTATACACACTAGATTAAGTATGACTACAATTAGTATTAATGCCATAGTAATAAAGGAAACAAAAAGATGTATGTTTAATAATGTGTCGACTTATGTTGTATACGATGTGAGACAGTGGTGTAGCAACTTGTTCCCGGGCTCGACGACCGGGCTAGGTATTGGGTGTTACAGACTTACATGCCAAATAATAACTTGATATAGTCTCTACTAGGTGGGCTGTTACAGGATGGATCAGATCAAACCAAGTGAAACTTAGAAGTATATTTAGGAGATTCAAGACATATCCTGAGTTGATTACAGATAATCTTTACGTTTTGTTATCTTGCTTGTTTTAAGGAAAGATTGATTGTAATTGATATAATGTTAGCAAGTTTCGATTTCTTATCTTATTCATTGAGGAATGTTTCTTTTGAGTACATTGAATGAAAAATCAAATGTGCTACTTGGTTAAAGTCTTAAGTTTTCAAGGGGAAAACATAGAGGAGAGTTTTGTAGATCTTAGGACAAAAGTGATGAGTTTAATCTAGTGAGAGTTAGAGGTTGTAATAACTTATTGTACAAGTTTCTAATATAGTATATTATCTATTAAGGCAAGGCCCGACAGATATAGGGAAACCAAGCTACGTAAACTTATAGAGTGTTTATCATTTTTTGCCTTGTTCATACCCAGTGCTTGAAGTAGATGGCACTAGTTACTAGTATTACTTCTGGCACTGCTCGATTTTTTCTCACAAAAATCTATTTCGAAACTAAAAATTGGTATCATAGCCCCCACTAAACACAACTAGTGGATTTCCTAGTGTTGATATTTGCTTTAAATGAAAGGTTCATTAGTAACAAGACCCTTTAGGCTTGATGGTGCTAATTATGCCTATTGGAAGGTAAGTGATCTGTCGTAATTCGGTGTAGCAGATTAAACTAGTTTTCACATTTAAGAAGCTTGAATTCAAGCATTTTCATTATGTTTTCATTAAGTTTCTTTAGTTTTACTTCATTCAATAAAATGTGCACATCGAGTCTTTTATTGACCGTAAGGGCCGAATGAGGCTTAAGAAAGAGCTAACATACTTCGTGAGTGTGTAGGAAACCATTAGAAGGCATTCTGGGCTAATACTTGACTCTATGTCGCATATAAAGAGCAGAATGGAGAAACTAAGACACTGCCTTCAATGTCGCAGCACAAGCTGAGGGTGTCGTGACATACCCTTGAAGATGGCTGCAGATGAGCATATTGGTTGCTACGTCGTGACACAGGTGTTAGTGTGTCACGAAATCGACTCTGTGACGAGAATAAAACACGAAAGAAGGACGTTTTGGTTTGCACAATCGAATTTAAAGCTTAGGAATGTCAGCTAACCTAGGGTTAAGGACGACAACCACCTAAAGGCTATAAATAGGCTCTTTTGGAACACATTATAGACATCATTTGAGTAGCTTATATTATTTCTTTAGGTTTAGTTTTGTTTTATTGATTTCTTAGGTTTTCATAGTTTTAGTTTATTTGTTCTTTGTTTTCTATCAAGAGATCTTATTGTAAAGGAAATCAACTTTTGTGGATTTGCACTATTCATCAATATCAATTAGGCATTTCTTAAACTTTCTATTTCAATTCATTCCATATGATTAAATCTTCCATTCCTTCCATGTTGTTTATGAAAGCCATGAGGAACTAATCCTTTTATAGGGGATTAGCGAGTAGAGGCATGATCTCTTAACTGTTTTGTAGGGTTACTCAACGGATCAACAGTTAGGGAAAGGAAGAACATGAAACAAACCCTAGGCCTGACAACCCTAGGAAGTCATCAAGGTGGGAATTAACCCAAAATTGGTATTGCCTATTCGTGAACACCTTTACCCCAAGCCAGTTTGGATTGTGAGGTTAAAAAATAAGTAGTTCTTGCTGACTCATTATGTTAGTGGAAGATCAGCAGATCCTACTAGGGTAGCGACTAGTTGGTTGACTAGAAACCCAAGACAACAATTAATTGGGATTGCTGGAGCAAGCTGATCACAATCTGAAATTCACTTTATTTATCTCTATCTCTTGCATTTTTAATTTGTTTATGTTATTTTATTTTATTAGTTTACAAACCCTAAAAGTACCTTTTATTCTACCTTCATAGTATAACTAATTTAAAAGTATTAATTAGATCTTTAATTATTTAAGTTAAGATTAATTTAGTGCTCACCTCCCGATATCTAGTTCTTTTGCGAGACATGGTATTTTTCCCGAAAATAGGCAGAATTTCAACAAAAGGAATGGAAAAGAAATTAGCAATGTGTATGGTGGAGGTTTGCACCAACCATGGATTTGCGACAGTAGGGAGCTTACGGCGATGACAAGACTACTCCGACAATGATATTACTACAGTGATAGGAGGGACTTGCGACAAGGGAAGAAAATTGGGGAATTTTTTTTAGATTTGAGGCTAACGACAAAAAGGAATGGAATGGGTGGCTACTGTTTAAGCTAGTTGGTTGAATGGTTGTGAAGAATATGATGGTATGAAGGGGTTTATATAGAGATGGATTAGGGAAAATTTGTAGCAAAAATTTAGCTACAAGCAATTACTTAGGCGGTAAGGTAAGGAGGGAAAGGAAAAATGGTGGCAAAAATAGTGTTTTTGGGACCCTATGGACGGCACTTAGTGGGTAAATTTCTCCTCTTCACTGTTTTGGGCCTCAAGCCCAAACTGTAATTATTTTGCTAAACTGAAAAATTAAATTGTACTAGAAAATTAAACTAATTAGTACTTGGGTCAAATTAACCCTCTTATTAAATATAAAGAAATTAAAATTAAAATTAAAACTTTTGGGTTACTTAGATAATTCATTCTCGAAAAATTACATAAACTTAATATCCCAAGAAAGGTTTGAGGGGGTCATAAATGGTCCTGCTTAAGTTCCAATCTCCTTAGGCAAACTTCATTTAATGTATTAATTCAAGAAAATAATTGATAAGTATGCCATTTATTAAAAATAAAAACATACAAATTAAGGGTCCATTAAATTGAACGAGGTTTCAACTTGCTCAACTTTACCATCATAATAATGTTTGAGACGTTCACCATTAACTTCAAACATACCTCTATTATTATTGTACAATTCTTGGGTAAACTTTATAGATGGTATAAGGTCCTTTCCATCGAGATTTAAGCTTTCTTAAAAATAACCTTAGCCTAGAATTAAACAACTATACTTTCTGTCCTTCTCTGAATTCACGAGGTTGTATACAGTTGTCATGCCATCTTATAGTTTTTTTCTTTATACATCTTGGCATTCTCGTATGAAAATAACCTTAACTCTTCTAGCTCATCAAGCTGTAACATCCTTCTTTCACCTGCTTGCTTAAGATATAAATTTAATTGCTTTAAAGCCCAGTGTGCTTTATTCTCCAACTCAAGCGGCAAATGACACGTCTTTCCAAAGACTAACTGATAAGGAGTCATTCTTAACAGTGTTTTAAAAGAAATTTGATAGGCCCATAAAGCATCATCGAGCCTTCGAGACCAATCTTTTCTATTAGGTCGCACCATCTTCTCAAGGATTCCTTTGATCTCAGAGTTTACTAGTTCAACTTGCCTATTTAACTGTGGATGATAGGTAGTGGCAATTTTATGTTTCACGTCGTACATGTCAAGCAACCACTTAAGCCATT
Source organism: Gossypium gossypioides (assembly GCA_013467495.1). Lineage (NCBI taxonomy): Eukaryota > Viridiplantae > Streptophyta > Magnoliopsida > Malvales > Malvaceae > Gossypium > Gossypium gossypioides. The sequence goes on along the minus strand of CM025148.1, from coordinate 8,666,920 downwards.
TGTTTACGAAGTGAGATCCTTTATTGCTAATTATAGCTCTCGGAGTCTCAAACCGTGTAAACACATACTTAGGTAGGAAACGCATGACTACCTTAGCATCATTCGTTGGGTATGCTTCGGCTTCAACCCACTTAGATACGTTGTTGACAGTTACTAAGATATACTTGTTGCCATAAGAAGAAGGACACGGGCCTAGAATATTAATGTCCCACACATCAAATAATTCTACCTATAAAATGTTTGTCAATGGCATTTTGTTCCTCCTTGATATGTTTTCGGTCCTCTAGCATCTATCACAAATTTTCACATATGCATACGTGTAAACTCAAAATTATATAGGGTTTTTCTATATATTTTTAGCACCTTTTTACTTGATAAATGTGTTTATCTCGAGTAATTATTATTGAAATAAGTGAATTTTACTTAATTAGTAATTTTAGACATGAATTTAGAAAGTATATGAAATTATGCTTAATTACATGATTTTCATGTATATTTTATATTAATTCATGTTAATTTATTAATGTATGTATTTTTCACAATGTAGGAGGTCTATTGGAGACATGATTTAAATAAATAAAACATGGACATGTACAAGTTATCCATGTAGACGGCAAGACCATGCAATTTGGGGCAAGTGGTTGACTACTTGACCCAATAAAGAAGGTAATGAAAAATGGATATGTCTGCTAAGTTTTGGACTGACAAACCGTCCAACAAGGGGAACTAAGAGCCCAAGTTCGGTACTTAAAGTTGGCTGCCAAAAATATGTTTTGGGATAATTAATTGAAGATCTTTACAGTTGGAAAATAATCAGAATTCAGCCCAACAACTTTTCTGTTGAAATCGTCCACTCTAGAGCTATTTTTAGCTTGAATTTGAAATTCAAATTGAGAAGACTTGGTCATCCCTTGTTCTTTGAAACATGGCTGGCCGTATGAGAAAGGGAAGGAAGGAAATTTAAACCTATTTTTATAAAACTCAAACCCTTACCTTCACCTATAAATACATTGCCATCCCTTTCTTCTAAGACCATCCCTCATCTCTCAACATTCCTCTCTTACTCTCACTAGTTTTAATCTCAATTCTTTTTCCCTTTTTCCCTTGCATATTTGTCCATCCCTCCTCCATTATTTAGCCTCAAAAGCTTTGTCAAAGGAACTCTTTAGTTAGCTACCCCTTAAACACTTAACAAAAGAAACATCAAGCAAAACAAAGGAGCACATCAGTCAGAATAGATCCGAAAGGCTATTGAATTGAATAGAGTTTACTCTTTCCTCTTATTATTTATTTTACTCATGTTTACTTTGAGCTTATTTTTTTTACATCAACAATGGTATTTTAAATCTTATTTGCCAGGATGATTATGTTAATTCAATAAAATCTATTTTATTCATGTTTAATATGTTTAGGCCTCAGTCAATCATGTTTTCAATTAATGTCATGATGCATTTCATTCATACGTGATTGGGTGCACTCAGATTAACTAAGCAATCCTAACCAGACAACAGCTAGTAGATTAAACCCGACAAGTTGAGGTTCTTAATATCTTTACTTAGCTCTGTTGCCTTGCATAGTTTTTAGGTTTATGTAATTAAACTGTTGCACACGTAAATGTCCTTGTGACCTTACATAAATGCTAAGAAACCTTAGTTAATATAATTAGTAAAATGCATATTTAACTAAGTAAAAGACACTGAAAGGACTTAATTTGCTTTCCAAACTCATGAAAGGTCGAGTTACCGTAGAAGTATTTTCGAACTTTGTTAAGCAGTAAATTGAATTTATTAATATAATTATCCTAGCCCATTTAATGTTGATTGTTTTTGTTGCTAAAGTCTTCATTCATATATTTAGTTAAATTGCATCTAGAGGAAATTGCATCAGGGATCACTTTTTGCATTCAGTTCAATTTAATCATCACTATCCAAATTTATTGAGTTTTTACATGAAATTGTTAATTATAATTTTGCACTTAATTGATTAAGCTTATACAGTCCTTGTAGAGATGATAACTCATTTTTACGTACTTATTACTTAAACAACTATGTACACTTACGTAAAACACATTACAATACGCATCCTTAAACCACTCATGTTATTCATAATCTTGACTCCAATTGAATAAATCATGTCAATAACACGATTAATTTGGAAGACAAAAGAGATTTGAATAATTGTGGATTTAATATTGGAATAAAGAAATAAACCGAATGAAAAGAGAAAGTATACTAAAATACTTTAATAATATAAATAAACTCTTGGATCAAAACTGATTCCTATAGGAAAAACAAAAGAGTTATGAAAAGCTGAAATAAAATTAATCTAATCTACTAGGGGTTTTGAAGGCGTCTAGGACAACTTCGTTACATCAAACCCCTAATATCTTATTTATATAAGTGTTGGCAGCTCAAATTAGGTCTTCGACACATCCTAGGTCTTAGTATAAAGTTGATTGCGTAGACAAAAATAGCCTCGATATTCTTAGCCAACACGTCGACCTGTTTCGTGACACTCCATGTCTATGGTGTGACACGACATGCAAAATATGCCTTAGTCATTTTTTTGTGCTTTGACGTCCCGAGAAGCTTGTGCATCACTCAGCCATTGCTTTCATGTTAAATGCCCCTTTAATTCTTCATCCTATATACTCAATTAAACATATTAGTACTACCTAGGCTCGTGTTGGCCTATTGGGTCACAACACTTATAAAATATGTTTTAAAAACACTTATTTTATTAATATTTAATCCTAATACCTAAATACTAAAAATGTAATATAAAATCCTAAATCACATAGAAAACAAGCTCCTTAAGTGCGAAATTGACCCAATTTAACTCCCATATTTGACGATAGGTTATTTATGTGGAGATACCACTAAGTTCTCTTGAACTTATAAAATTACTACTTGAATGCATGTTAGATAAAGACTTGGACATCAAGAGGGACCAAGCTAGACTCTTTTAGAGTTAAGTGGTGCGCTATAACTGTTCATGTATATAAAGGGGCAACAATAGAGGCCATCGCTTAGGGTTGGAGTTCTTTTTAGCCTGTATTAAGGCATAATGTAAACTTGTAAATAATCGTCACATTAATTAACAATGTCAGGTTGTATGAAATTGAAACTAGCATAATGAGTTTGTAGATTTTAAAGAGTAAATTTGAGGCTTAAGTTGTCTAAGTATGCATTCAAAATATAATAGAATTGTGTTAATGTATTTGAATTATTATGGCACCTAATACCCAAACTTCACGATCAAAATGGGTAAAGGGTGTTACAAATTGAGTGGTATTAGAGCTTCAATTTAGTCGATCCTCTAGATATGAGAAGTTATGAAATAACCCCTATATAATGATAAATTAGATCTGGCTTGGTCTTTCAAGTTGTTGTAATATAGTAAATGTGACGAGAATAACTACAGGTTGACGGATCATTATAAGATTGGTGATAAACGTCACAAAAGGAAAGGTAAGTACGATAGAGATAGAGGGATGAGAAAAGATAAGATGGGAGTTTCAATTACTTCAAAAGATATGTATAAGTACAATAAAGGATTAAGCTTTATCCCTAACCTGTGGATCAGTCGTTTCCTCTGTGTTTTCCTCCCTCTCAACATTAGCTTCCCCTTAGGTAGAGGAGGTGGCAGCAACATCAAGTGTTCCACCATCGAAGGTAATACCATCCGAGAAATCCTAATTGGACGTGTCTGAATAATGGTTATGGAAGATTTCTCCTGACTCATTTCATTTCTTTTGAAATTTCCTTTACACATTCCCCTTGCGATTTAGGACATCGAAGCCAAGGTCAGTCCTGGTGAGAAGCCATAAATGTTTAAAGTTCATGTAGCATAAATCGAAGGGACCCATAACTACTTGCAAGGGCAGTATCAATATGTACCTTAAAACTGGCAAATGTGCCTCAATACCTTTGTTGGTATCTGCCATAAATTTTTCCAAGGCCTCATTGCTCTCTTTTCGTATTTGCACTTTATTAACTACATGTTGTTTCTCTAGTGTCTCCAGATGACGAACCTTTTCTTCTCAATCTTTTTCTCAAGCCGTCGATGCTTGGTATTTAGCTTCCCATACGGAGATGGATTGAAAAGTTCGTGGTTTTATAAAAATAGGGCATCATGGGATTGGAAAAGTTGGGTGAGTAATTGTTATCTCGAAAGGATGGTTCTCTCATAATCAACCCAACGTGCCTCAACCTTTTTACAAGCATGTTGGAGAGCCCAACTCATAAGTTCCCACTCCACAGCCATTATAGAGAAAGAACCTGCCAACTTAGCGAGGGTGGGCTTATGAATACCCTCGGAGGAAGAAGATGGGTAGGTGAATTCCATCAACTCTGGGAGCAATCCTTATCTTGTTTTTGCTGAATTATGAGTGGGGAAAGGGGTACTGATCTTTACTGATATGACTTCTCCATGGAAAGAAGGTTTGTACCTCACCAGAAAAAAGGGTATAGTCGACGGCATCAATCAGGGAGGTGTGCGAGGTGAAACTAGTAGTAGCCTAGACTGAAGCCCCGGGTAGAGATGCCGATGGGTGTGGGGAGGGGGTTGCATTATAATTTGGCTTGGTGGGTGGAATGGAGATGACTTGGGAAGAGCCGAGGGATTCCTTCTATGGGATCGAAGGTTCTTTACCATGTTTGTGGCTAACCAAACTAGCTTCGCTCTTTTCCCTCCAGATTGGAAGACTCTCTTTATAGCATCTACCTCTTGCAGTTACTACTAACTGCCCGAGTCCAAATGCCAGCTACCACCACAACTTCTTGTATATTTTTCATAAGTGCCTCCACATCCATGTATAGAGGATGTGTTAAAGGGAACATAAGAACCTGCAATGACAAATTAAGAGTCCGCAATAGGATTAGTAAGGGTCTAGTGAGAGAACACCCTCAAGATCAAGTGTCGAGGGAGATAAGCGTAAAAGAGATATACTTTGGAAGGTGGAAGGCTCTCTTTTTCTCCTCACTAAGGACTAGGCCAACTTATCAGAAGCCCCATAAAGCCATGCTTCACTGGTAGGCTTGACTCTTTTGGGGTCCGCTCTCAATGCTAAACCCGTTGATCTAAAGCCATTAGGACTTTGCTCTTCTAAATAATAACAAAAAAATGTTTCTTGCTGTTAGGAGTTTGTCCGGTCGTACTGTAACCTAGAAAGGTTAGAGGCGATTGGTTTTCACTGAAGACAAACATACTTGTGAGGGATAAACCACATCGTAGGGAAGCCAAAGCTGTCATCAAGCTTCTTTTTCACCCGTATGAACTTGTGGCGATCTGAATGGAAAATTGAAGAGGAACTTTGAATTATAGATTCATGGCCCTCCGAAGTGCGAAAGGAGACCATTCTAGCTGAGATCCCTTAGGTAATGGCCTCCAATTGGTAAAAATGCTGAAATATGGCAAGGAATGAAGGCCCACAGTGTTTCTTACAATCAACGAAGTAAGCTACAATAGTCCACCAAGAAGGATTGATAAGTGGCTCGGGTGCAATCCCATAGATATTCAACACCGTACAAAAGAAAGGATGTAAAAGGAGATGGAAGCCTACCGCCAATAGGTATAGCAGAAGGATAAACCCATCGCGAGAGTCACTCAACTGGAAATCTCCTTCTACGATTACGATTTAAAAATCGTAGGAAAAATTAGGTAATCTGATTCCTCTAAATAATAAATGCTTTAACATCTCCTCAAAACTAGCCGTACATTTGTAAAACAACAATTCAGTGGGCGTTCTGGCTCTGTGATCAGATGACCCATGCACGCTTGCTAAAGAAGGCATATTGCCACCCTAACCCCTCCGATTCTAATCATTGTAGTCCCTTCTTTTCCCTCCTGATGATGGCCTAATTTAGGATATCACAAAGTTTCAGTAGATTGTGTAAGACAAAAAGGAAAACTATAGGAGGGGAAGAGGAGGAAAAGAAGAAAGGAAATCGAAGGTTTTGAAGAAGAATTAAAACGAAAGGGAAATTTTGAAGAGATACTCAAAATCCAGTGAAAGCAATTTCTTTTCCCTATATATCTCGATTTTAAATGACAAAACATTCGTGGGAAGATAAATTTCAAATTTTCAGAAATAGTTCTGGTCACCCAACCAATGTTTGACATACATTATCTACCAATAAGGTTTTTTTTTAACCTTTTGTTAACCAAAAAAGTGGGAATGCCCTCCAGATGATGAATGTTAATCAGGGAATCACCCGTTGGCCTTGTGTTGACCAAACGCCTGGCCGACGGTGCAAGTAAGAATTCGTTAGAATGATTATGAAATAATCCTTATGTAGTTAACTACCTTGTATTGAGTAAGGATAAAAGTCATTGTTTGAGTGGAATAAGTTCAATATGAATTTATAAGTGTTAGGCCAGCATTATGGAAAGTGGAAATTGTAGAGGTGTTTACATTTAGCTTTACAGAAAATTTTCTGAGACAGGGAAAACTAGTTTGGAGTTTGCCTCAAAATTTTAGGTAAGAGAGGAAATTTCAAGGATGAAAATTTTTTTAAGTGTGGAGGAGTTGTAACACTCGGTTGTCTTTATTGACCCAAAATTAAAGAAAGCTAGCATTAAATTGAAAGGACTAGTGAATTGTCAGGATCCACTAGGAAATTCAAAAAAAATTAAATGGTTGAATTATGACTAGTTGGATCTCAATTCTGGTTTTGTTAGGATGGAACCTGTTGGTTCCATACTGGGGGATAGAATGATTAGGAATAAGTAGTTGTTTTGGTCTGTGGAGATCGTTCTTTGGGAGTATATATTAGGTGTATGTGGAAACATAATTCTTTTCAATTTTTTTTACCAAGTTTTTATCCTTCTATAACATTGTCTTCTTCAGCCACTCCGAAAAAGAAGAGGATATAGTTGAAGAAAGCTCTGTATGTTGCGGTCGTCGTGTGATATGAAGTTTGGAAGTAAAGAAAATTGAGAACTGGTAAGTTTCCTTACCTCTTGGTACTTGCGGATAGAAGGAAGATGTAGAGTAAGGATTCTTAAAATCCTATGTATAATTCATGATTCTGGGTTTTTAAGGACTTATCACCTTTAGTTTAACTAAGAACTGGTTGCCGTGCTTAGCTACCAGAATGGAGGAGACTCTAGCAATTGGACAAGCTAAGCTAATGGGAATAAGGGAAATTCTGGTGAGTTTCTGTACTCCATTCCTAGGATATTGTGTGGATGGCCTGAATTTATGTTTAGTCATATGATGATGTATGATCTCTACTGATTGTGAATGCTAAGCATGTATAAGATTGTAAGGGTATATGAGTATTCGCCAATGTAGTTTAGTATGCATGTAATAGTTATGATTCTCTGCCTAAAAGGTAGCATAACTCGTGAAAGTGCGTTAATGAATTGCAAATATTGCATGTTTTAATGGCAAGTACAAAGGGGAGATTTTTTGACAGGTAAGACGAAGCTAGTTTTGGGGAAAAGAGTTTCTATTACCGCCATCCAGTGTTGCTAAGTGCAAATCGTGATGTGTAAAGCTCCAATCCTTGTGGAGCATTAAGGTTGGAAATGGAGAAATCGAGGAATGGGTAGATGAATAGGGATTTGGAATTTCGTTAAATTCTGTCATACGGTATTGCTAAGTGCAAACTGTAATGTGCGAAGCTACAGGCCTTGCGGATGAGACACTGCAGTGTTTGATCATCAAGGTTAAATGTGAAACGGAATGGTATCGAATGGTCCTTCAAGATGACACTATGACGACAGTTATTAGATTCTATGGAGTAACATTGCGATGGCAATCAACAGGCTTTATGGGCGCTACTACAATGACGGTAAGGTCCTTCGAAGTGACACCTATAACAACCAATGGAGTCCGCCGGGACAAATAACACTGGATAGTCCGCCAAGACATTAAACATGGGGATTACAAGTGTAAGACCATGGCTCGACTATAACAACCAATGGAGTCCGCCAGGATAATAAATATGGGAAATAATGTGTAAGACCATGGCAACGTAGAGAGTCCGTCGGCAATTAAATTATTTTCTCAACCCAATTTTAATTTTGTTAAAGTCAAGGCAAATGTACCGTAATAAAATCCATGAGAAAATATATTTAATTATCTTATTAAACAAATCCTTAATGACCGATTAATTTAATACTCACTTTGAACTTTAAATATTTAATTAGAAATGGATTAAATAATAATTTGAAGAACTTAAATTAATTTCTAAGTCATCATGTGTACTTAGCGAGAAAACACATTCACTACAGATAGTGATACATGCAATTTCTCTTACTTCATCCTTTTCATTCATTTCTTATTATTGGTTCTACATGCAATTTGTTTCTAGTTATCTCGAGCTAACAGAGAGACTGATTGGATATATATAATTAGGGCTCAAATAATTTTTAATTAAGTTTCGACTTTTTGCCTATTAAATACAACTTTATTTAGTCAAGAAGTCATTCCACTAAAGTATCATGACTGAGCTCTCCTTTTTGATATATCATTACAAAAGATACTTTTCAAGTGCCCGTCCAATTACCTTGTCATAAGTGTGTTACCCTCATAGGATATCCTTAATCTCTTTGGGATAAATTTGTTCTCTCAGTGTGATCTTATTTTATCTCATGGTAGCCATTAAATCTTTCTTCATGAAAAGTCAATTACTATCAAATAGTAATTAAATCATTTATCCTAAGACAAAAGACTCGTGGCCACATTACTTTCCATCTATCATGCCATGCTAATGAAAGGAAATCATTTACCATTTGTTTGGGTTATAAATTTGACTATTGTGGAATAATGCTACATAATGCAAAATTCGTATACCCAACAAACCAACTTTCGATTCCTTATCTATTTGAACTTAGGCTTTAATTTATATCAAAGTATACAATTCACACATATATAATCCATCATACACTCAAGATTAAGGTATGTCACATGACCGCCTATAAACATGTGAACGCTAATAGTAAAAATAGCACACCAAAAATATATTAAATTAAATTGGCGATGTTTGCAAGCGTACGGGTTAAATTATAATATATTATTGTATTACAATATAACACCGACAAGTATTCCGAGAATTATACCCAAGGGACTGCAAATTGGAGAAATTACTATTAAATTAATTATAGAAAATGATTACTAATCTAATTAAGTCACGAATTAGTAGTGTAAGTCAAAATTAATATATTTATTAAAATTATTAAAT
>CM025148.1:8584187-8596421 GCA_013467495.1 Gossypium gossypioides | reverse complement strand
CGTAAATCATTTGTTTTAAATTAAGCTTCCGCAACAATAAGGTTTTGAAGGTAACAACGTTTCTTTAATAAATCTTGATTGAAAATAAGCGAACACAAACTGAGGTTTTGTACAAGTTTGAAATTTCAAGAAGGGTTAGATGGTTAGATTTTAAGTTATAAATTTAAGGACTAAATTGTAAAAAGTTAAAACGTTAATGACAAAATAGTAATTAAGCATAAATGTGAATTATGGATTGAATTAAATGTTTGAGATTAATTGAAATACTTAATTGAATATAATTATTTATTTAGATCAAGAGAAACCTCAATTGGATTTAAACTGAGGAAAGACGAAAGCTACAGATTAGCTCGATCACATTTTTACGTCCTAGTCATCAAGGTAAGTTCATAGTATTTCAATATGTAAACAATTTTTATTTGTGTATCTATATTGGTGCTTTAATTACTATGTTTTTAGAAGATTATGGTGAATTGCACCTACATCCCCCGTTTGTACTTCAGTACCCTTGAATTGCACATACATTCCCCTGTTTGTACTTTGGTACCCCTAAATTGCACATACATGCCCCTGTTTGTACTTTGGTACCCCTAAATTGCACCTGCATGCCCCCGTTTGTACTTCAGTACCCTTGAATTGCACATACATTCCCCTGTTTGTACTTTGGTACCCCTAAATTGCACATACATGCCCCTGTTTGTACTTCGGTACCCCTGAATTGCACCTATGTGCCTCCGTTTATACATCGGTACCCTTGAATTGCACATACGTGCCCCTGTTTGTACTTCGATACCCTTAAATTGCATATACGTGCACCTATTTGTACTTCGGTACCCCTAAATTGCACATACGTGCCCCTATTTGTAATTCAGTACCCTTGAATACACTTTTGTGCCCCTGTTTACACTCCGGTAACTTTGAATCAAATAGTATATGAATAATATTTAAGTATTTCTAGATTAAATGCTATACTATGTTCTTACTAAGCTCTAAAAGCTTATAAATTTTTGTGGATTTTTTTGTAGATTTTTGTTGCTGACAGTTTGGTTGGATCAATCAATTGGCTTACACTATCCATCAATGTTGGTAGTTTTTGTATCTCCTAGGGTAGTGGCATGTATAAACTTATGTAGTTGAATTTTTGGTTGGAATGTATAAGATGTTTTAAAATGGTGTTTTAATGAATATGTAAATAGTAACTAAATGCGTTTGTGTTTTGGTGTTATGTATGCATAATAGATTATAATGCTTACTTTAGAAAGTACTTTTGATCACTTTTGATAATGGATGAGAATGGTTTATTAGTATCATTAAATGCTTTGTATCATTAAGCTACCTCATGTTGTATGTTTTGAATGGCTCAAATGGCATGTTTTATGATAGTATAGTAATGGTCAAGTTGAGGTATGTTTAGGTAAGTTTTGATGATTGCATTTGAGGTGCCTTGAATGACATATTGGCTAGTTGATTTTAGGACTCTTGAATTGGTCATTATATGTATGTTTTGATAGGGTTTTGATGCTTTGATTATGTGCACTTAAGGCCTAAAGGTTTATGCATGAATTGATATTGGGAATGGCTTGATTTTAGGCAAATTTTAGATCCAAGCAGTCTGAGACACGGGCGTGTGACTTAGCCGTGTGTGACACACAGCCTGGCGACATGGCCGTGTGTTTCCTGTTGGTTCCTTTGCATGCAAGTCAGTGAGTTACATGGCCTAGCACACGGCTTGGCACATGGGCGTGTGAAGAGATTTCGAGAGTTACACGGCTTGGCACACAGGTGTGTGACACTGCTGTATGACCCTACTTAGAGAGTTACACGGGTGAGGACACGGGCTAAGACACAGCTGTGTATCCCTAGTTCAAAGGTTACATGGCCTAAGACACAGGTGTGTGTCTCAGCCATGTGAGGCACTCGACCGTGTGACCCATGTATTCAAATTTTTGTATCTCTTTTCTAGACTTTCCAAATGATTTCAATTTAGTCCCAAATTGTTTCTAAGGTATATTTAAGACCTCAAGAGCTCGATTTAGGGACAATATAAATGTGAATGAATGTTTATTAATATGTTTATGGTAATGTATGAAATACATGTTTATATGTTTTATTTGTATGGTAATGCTCCGTAACCCTATTTGGCGACAGATACGGGTTAGGGTGTTACATTCGCACCTTTACTTAGCTCGCACATTCTAAGTCTTCTCAGAGTAAGACTCTTTAAGCAGTGTAAGTTTCACGAACCACCTCTTAGGTATTTAGATACTTTGAACATGGTTCATAGGGTTCTTCCTATACAGTATATTGAAACTCATTAAGGGTTCACAAAACCAATTCAACAATTGATGGGTTTCACACTTTGCACAATTCACCATCCCTGTCACTTTGCAGCAGCTTTATTGAACTCTATATAAGTTTGTTAGATTTGAATATTTTATGCTATTACTTATGACAAACACTATTATTAGAAATTAAGTACTTGAGAGTGAACTTGTCAATAAAGAAAACTTCAATCGAACTTGGACTATATTCATATACTTAAAATTCATATTACTTTAATAAATATTATCGGTTTGCAAATAAAAACTAAAGGGAAACATAACAAATCATAAAAATAACTAAGTCCTAGAACAATTGGCGAAGTCAACAGACTGACAACTCTAAGCCCAAGAAAAATCCCACATTGCCTTTAATCTAGAGTTCACTTGTATCACCTTTTCAGTATTTTTGCTTCACCTCGATCACTTGCCTCGTTGCTACTCACCGTGCGATCTAACTATCTGCAGTGTTTAAAAAGGAGTGTCTGAGTTCTTGTGAACTTAGTGAATATATAGGAAATAATAACCACATAGCATACACAAATAATAAGTTAAGAAAAAGCTTCGGCAAGGTCACAGAACTGCGAACTGGGTTTGCCATTCTTATGCTAAGTTTATTTCGTAGATACTCATTGCTAATTAGCTTAAAACAGTAAAACATAGTATTTTGAAAACACAAACTTATTCATATGTTTTTTTCCTGTTGCATAAGCGAATCTCCTTATAACGCCTCAGAATGACTCAATGAGTCTTAACATGTCCCACAACTGGAGCATAAAGCTAAGCACTCTCCAACACACCAACATGTCCCATTGAATGGAGCTTAGCTCGACATTCCATTATCTCTCCAACCTATCCCAGGACCTTTCGCCCAAAACAGAAAACATAAGGTGAGTACTCACAATCCTATGACATGCCATTATATCTAATAGTTTCAGAAGGTTATCATGTCAAAACAAATACTTAAACATAGAGCTCGCAAATCATGAGGAGCTTGCAGGGCACTGTTCATATTGAGCTCGCAGTAAAGAGCTTGCATATCACTGTTTATAAAAACACATATTTAAACACAGTCACAAAAATAGAGTTTTAAAGAAGCTTACTCTCAGAACTTAGGTTCAAACCCTAAGCTCCTGATTAACGCTATGGTTCACACATGCATGTAGTGAGAACACTCTCCAAATTGTTGAAAAATTAGACAAGCTTCGCTTTTCCATTGTCTTTGCTTGTAGACGATTCTGTCAGTTTCGTAATTTCACAAACTCACACAAGTTACTAACAGACAGAGCACATGAAAACTCATACATAAACACAAGAGAACCTAGGTTCGCACATGCTTGTGTTTTAGTGAACCTTTCTTAATTACTTCAACACATTAGAGAAACAAAGTCTTGCGTTAGATCTTAAGAGCTAAGTTCTAGGTAGAAACTTGAAAACAAGATAATTGATGTGGAAATTTAAGCGAATTTTCTCGTTTAAAAAATAATATGGAATTTCTTAATGAGAAGAGCTTAATTTGTAGGCTCTAAATGTTTTGATGTTCTTAGGATACCCTAGTTTCAGTAAAAGTAGGAAAGAGTTACGTGCATGGATGGTTTTATGAAGAGAAAAGTAAGTCAACTTCTTAATTTTGGTATAATTGCCCTTTGATTACTTCTACTTTTGAATCTTGGCCTAAAATAGTGATTACAGCTTGTCAATCCCACTGGCGACCACAGCTCGCCAGGCCCACTAGTAATCCCTGCTTCGCCAGGCCCACTAGGGATCATAGTTTGTTAAATCCATTGACGACCTCAGTTGGTCAGGCCTTTTGGCAAACTCTAGCTCGCCAGGCCTATTGGCGAGCATCAACTCGCCAAGCCTGTTGGAAAATACCAGCTCACCATGCCTACTAGCGAATACCAACTTGCCAGGTCTGCTAGTGTATACTTGCTTGCTAGGCTCAAACTTTTTTAGCTCCTATTTTGAGATGTTAGAACTTTCTCCCTCTTAAGAAATTTCGTCCTCAAAATTACCTATGTCAAAATATATAAGGATATTGATGCTTCATTACTTCCTCATTTTCCCAAGTGGCTCGTTGGTTTTGTGGTTTTGCCACAACACTTTAACTAAAGGAATTCTCTTATTTTGTAGGACTTTTTCTTCGCGAGCTATAACTTCAACTGGTTCCTCATCATAAGTTAAATCAGGTCATACCTCAACTTCAACTACTGACACTATATGGGATGGGTCCACATGATACTTTCTTAACATGGACACATGGAAAGCATTATGGACTCGCTCAAGTTCTGGTGGCAACTTAAGTTGATAGGCCACTGGACCGATCCTTTTAGCCACCTCGTATAGACCAATGAACCTTGGACTTGTTTTTTCCTTTTCACCTAAATCTTAAAACTTTCTTCCATGGTGAGACCTTTAAGAACACTTTCTCTCCCACTTGGTACTCAGTATCTCATTTTTTTAAATCAACGTAGGATTCTTTTCAATCAGAAGAGGTTTTTAGTTGCTCACAAATCATCTTCACTTTTTCCTCTATTTCGCAAACTAGTTATGGTCCAACCATTCGCCTTTCATCTAGTTCTGCCCAACACAAGGGAGTTCTACATTTTCTTCCATAAAATGCCTCAAAGGGAGCCATTTGGATGCTTGCTTGATAGCTATTGTGGCATGCGAACTCTGCCAAAGGCAGATAAGGTTCCCAAATTTTGGCGAACTCTAACACGAAACATTGCAACATGTCTTTTAGTACTTGTATCACTCTCTTACATTGACCGTCTGTTTGTGGATGATAAACAACATTGAAGTTAAGTTTTGAACCTAGATCTTCTTGTAAACTTTTCCAAAATCTCAAAGAGAATCGAGGATCTCGATTGGAGGTAATGGGAACTGGTACGCCATGGAGTCGTACTATCTATGCGATGTATAACTCTACCAGTTTTTGGAACGTATAGTTTGTGAAAATAGCTAGAAAGTGTGAACTCTTTGTAAGGTGATCCACAATCATTTATATCACATCTTTCTTTGCCGAAGTCAAGGGCAAGCTTGAAATGAAGTCCATGGTGATCCTTTTCCACTTCCATTCTAGAATTTTGAGTGGTTGTAGCAAACTTGAGGGAAATTGATGCTCTACTTTCACCTTCTGACATACTAAGCATTTTGCTAGAAAGTCGGTGATTGCTTGCTTCAAGCTAGGCCACCAATAGTCTGTGGAGGTCACGGTACATCTTATTTCTCCCTGGGTGCATTGTGTGAGGGCTACTATGAGCTTCAGTAAGGATCACATGTCGAAACTCCTCGTCACTGGGCACGTAGAGTCTTCCATAAAATTAGAGTACCCCTTTCTTATTTAGTGCGAAGTCTCCTTGCACTCCCTACTCTACTTGGCAAACTCGCCTCACTAAGTTTTTATCTATGACCTTGTTTTCCTTTATCTGTTGTGAAAGGGTCAGTTTTACTTGTAGTTTGTGAGTAGTCCCCTATCACTTATCATACACCAACGTGCGAGCAGAGCTCGTAGTTCACTCATCGACTTCTTACTTAAGGTATCTGTGACCACACTCACTTTTCCAGGGTGATATTCTATCACACAATCATAATCCTTTAGCAGTTCTATCCACCTTCTCTGTCGTAAATCCAGTTCTTTTTGCGTAAGAAGATACTTGAGAATCTTATTGTCTGTGTAGATGGTAAATCGCTCGCCATATAAGTAGTGTCGTTAAATCTTGAGTGCGAACACTACTGCTGCTAACACTAGATCATGGGTTGCATATTTTCGCTCATGAGGCTTCAACTTTCTTAAAGCATAAGCCACCACCCTTCATTCTTGCATTAGCACGTAGCCAAGTCCCATGTCCGAGGTATCATTGTAGACTACAAAGTCCTTAAGTGACTATCACCTTAAGTTTTCTAAAGCTTTTCTGTCTTTCTTCTATCCATGTGAACACCACATCCTTTTGCAATAGTTCCATTAAGGGTGATGCTGTGGTGGTGAACCCTTCAATAAACATGCGATAGTACAATGCTAACCCCAGAAAGCTTTGCACCTCTGTAACACTCTTTGGTGATCTCAACTCTAAAATTGCCTCTATCTTCTTTGGGTCTACATGATCACCTTCTGATGAAACCACATGACCCAAGAATGCTACTTCTTTTGGCCAAAACTCACACTTATTGAGCTCCATAAATAGTTGTTTCTCTAATAGAATTTGTAGCACGGTTCGTAAGTGAGCATCATGCTCTTCTTAAATTGGTGAGTACACCAAAATGTCACTTATGAAGACTACCACAAACTAATCTAAATATTCATGGAACACTCGATTCATCAAGTCCATGAATGCAGCAAGTGTATTTGTTAGACGAAAGGGCATGGCTAGAAATTTATAATGCCCATACCTTATTCTAAATGCTATCTTTAAAACATTTGACTACTTCACCTTAAGTTGATAATACCTTGATTGCAAGTCTATTTTTGAGAACACTATGACACCTCACAGTTGCTCGAATAGGTCATTAATTTATGGCAATGGATACTTTTTTTATGGTCAATTTGTTCAACTATTTGTAGTCGATGCACATCCTTAAACTACCATCCTTCTTCTTCACAAAGAAAACTGGTAAACCCCAAGGTGATACACTTGGTCAAATAAAACCTCTAACGAGTAACTCTTGTAGTTGTGTCTTTAGTGCATTAAGCTCTATTAGTGCTATGTGATTGGATGTAATAGATACTGACAAACTACCTGGGTATAACTGAATGTTGAAATCCACTTCGTGATCTGTGGGTAAACCAAGTAGCTTGCTTGGAAACACATAAGAAAATCCTTTACAGTGTAAATGTTGCAAACCCCTATTTCTTTGTCTTGCGAACCTATCACATGGGCAAGGTAGGCGTCGTAGCCTTTACCCATCATCTTCTCTGCACTAATTTTTGAGACCATGTTGAATAGAAATTGGGTTCGCTCTCCAACCACAACTATTTCCACCCTTTCATCAGTTCGTAAAGCACTCTTTTCAATGCAAAATCTATCTTGGCTTTATTCTCAGTTATCCAATCCATCTCCAGAATTATGTTGAACCCATAGAAGGGAAACTCCATCAAATCAGCGAAGAAGACATGTACTTGGACCATTAAAGGACACCTACGATACACTCTATCGACTAGAACACTCTCGTAAAATGAATTGGTGATAGTTATTGTAACACGTAGGTTTGTGCAAGTATACATAGTCGTTTTCAAGTAATAAGTAAGTATAAGAGTTATCGTCTCCATAGGAACTGCGTTTAAATCGATAATTTTAAAATTATTATTCACAAGTTGGTTAAGAAAAAACACAATAATTTTGAGTGATAGGTGTTAAATTAATTTAATTAAATGCAAGTTAACCTAAATGCAAATGCGAATGAAATGTAATGCAAGGTGAGGGTTTAGCAGTGATTTTCACAAGTTTAGCAACAATCACATAAATAAGCTAGAATAATTACAACATTTGACTCAATTCATTTTTAATCATGTTTAACAATGTTCAGAAAAGTTCCATGGCAACTTGATCATTCATTAACTGGGAATCTAATATAAGTTCAACCGAATCTTATACTTAGAAAGAAATGCATAAACCAATGTCATAATTTAACTAAGGAATCCTTAGAATTTATGTGAAGTAATAGGGACGGATTAGGTTTGAAACAATTTAATCACATAAACCTAAAGTTATGCAAGGTAATAAGTTCTCTTAGTCTATTATGAACCTCTAATTTATTCTGATTAGGAAATAAAATTAAGCATGCACCTTCTAATTATTGTGTCTATTAGTTATCATCTAATTAGGATTGACTAACTAATTCTAATGCATTCAAACATATTTTAATGCTTGAAATACATAATGATTTTAATTGGAAGTATGAACGACTGAGGCACAAATCATCATAAACATGAACCAAATGAATTTTATCAAATTAATGTAATCATTGTCAATGAAAAAAAACATCAAAACATCAAAATAATTTGCAAACATTTTGAATAAAAATAAGACTAAGGAAGAAGAAACTCTTGATGATTTCGGCGGTTCTCCGAAGACCGATCATGGTGGTTTCCTTCAATTCTTTTGATTGCAAAATGCTCCTTAAGGTTTTTGGTCAAGAGTGGTTTTCCTCAATAGAAAATGCTAGCTAAAGGAGATGGGGAAATCGGAAGGCTCATGCGTGGAAGAGAGGGAATAAAAGATGAGAGGAATGTGAATTGAGAGATGATGAGTGATGAGGGATGATAGAATGAGAAGTGAGGGTTGGTATTTATAATAGAGGAATAGCATAGAAGTTTACTAAAAATGGCTTGAAGATCCCTTAGTTCTCTCATTTTCTTGGCCGACCTTGAAGTGTAGAAAAGGCAGTTGATGGTTGCTTGATTCATGCTTGATTTCATGCATGAATCATATAAGGGGTTGGACGATTTCTTAAATATTAGGTGGGAGTTGATTTTTGATTCTTTCACAAGTGTAAGGACCTCTAAATAAATCTTCCAAATGCTGATTTTGGGCTGCTCATATTCCTTTGCCAAATTTGGGCCATTCTCCCCCTTGTTGGACTGTTTTTTATAGCCAATTTATAGCAGACTTAATCCTTTTAAACAACCATCTTACAAGTTGGGTTGATTGGAATTCTTAGGTCCAATTTAATGAGTTTTTCATCTACATGATGTACAATTTAACTTGTGCTCATATGTGATATTATTAAGCTCCCATGCTTTATTAATTCAACGGTCCATCTGCAACATTTTGAGTAAAAATTAACATCCAACATAAAATAATAAAATAATGAAAAATTAATACTTGTTTGTATAAAATTGCAAACTTTACTTAATTTATGTCTGATGTCTTAATATGAATGAAAATCACCCAATTAGATATCAAATACTCGGGATTAATAGAAATTCTAAGTAAAAAAGTGATATAAACAACTATAAAAAATCTATATAATTTAGAGTTTACACACCTCCACACTTAATCCATTTCTCGCCCTGAGTAATGTTTCATGCAAAAAAAAACATTTTAGGGAAATCTTGTACAATATTTACATAGAATCAACTTTTCACATAATCATGCTGCAACAAATTTTATGCTCACAATATCTTTTTGCAAATAAATTTTATGTTAAGTACAAGAAGATGCTATCATAAGTCATAATTTGCATGCATTCCAAAGTGGTAAATAGAATTCACCATTCAACAAAATTTCCTTATCTAATTAGACAAAACAATCCTAAGGTTTAATTATTGGTTTTCATATGTTGCACTTAGTGATTCCTTGCCACTAATGTAGTCATCATAATTATCAAAATCAATAGGTCTTTTATAAGGTTGTAATGGGGCTAGGCTTGAGGTAGGGATAAAAAGAAGTGATTTTTAGGCTACTTCATCTTAGCCCTAACTTTGTCTTAGATCTTTTTGGGGTACAACCTGGCTACTCATGGGTTTTAACACCCCCAAACTTAATTTGAAACTTATGCTAAACAATACCTCTCAAAACTTGAGTAGAGGTATATTTATTTTACTCTTTTTGCTCAGCAATATATCTCGACATTTCAATAGAGATTTTTCATTTTTTTTTGAATAATGAATAATATGTACATCTTTCTGAATTTTCCCTCGAATTTGTATCACCAAGACAAGTATAGTTAAGATTGGTGCAAGATAGAGTAGAATTAAAAAAGATGATAATATGACTTATGATGTAGGTGAATAGAAATAAAATAGGCTTAATGGTTCAAACTAAGGTTTTAAGGGTTAAATTCATATGGTAGGCTTGAAAGGCTCAAACGATCCAAAAGAAATGTTCCTAAATCATATTTAGATTCTTATGCCTCCTAGGATTTCGCCTCAAGAAAGTTACTAACACAATTCTAAAGAATTAAACCTTCATTCATGCCTATTTCTAAGGAAAATAAGTTTTCATGGAAAAAACTATATAAAACTAATGAAAAATACAAGCATATCATAACTAAGGTAACATAAAACAAGAACTTAAATAAAATCAGAAATTATATTTGCATATGGGCTAGCTTATTAACAAAAATTGGTTCTGAACATCACTTTATTGCAGCCTACTTATGTGATAATTGAAAAATTTTAAAAATCATACAAGATTGGCCCTTACCCCTTTTAAAAAGAAGCAATGTCCTCATTGCAAAAAAAAAGGAAGTAGTGAATGAAAACTGTACACGAGGTAGGACTCAAGAAAGAGAGGTGAGTCATGAAGACTACTTAAGTACCAAGTATTTCTTGAAGAATCCAATCCTCAGACATGTACATTCACATTGCCACACTACTATGTTCTTTACTAGAGAACAAAATTATTGGAAGAGCATTAGCTTATTTTATTCCTAATTTGCAAATTATTCATCTTTATTATGTATAAAATAAGATAATCCTAAAACAAAATAAATAAAAGTCTTAAAATTAATACTAAAGAAAAATAAATTCCCTCTTTTCTTCATCTGTATCGTCCCCCTTGTCTTGCTCCTTTGCCTTCTCGTTCTCGTTTGTGTTCACATCCTCTTCTGTCCATGACTCAAAGATATGATCTGGGAACCTAGGAATGAAATTGTTAGAGATATTTTTAAAAGTATTCCTTATAGAATCATCTCTAATTTTTGCATATTTCCAATAAGCCTTTGATGGTTATGCATAAATTTCCACATATCCATCATGGTTGATGTAACAGTTCGTTTTCAGTGAAATCAGAACAGTGGTTTCAGGACCACAAATTTGATGTTAAAAAATTTATTTTGTTATTATTTTAATGTCTACAGTATTTTAGTAGTGTCATATAAAAATTTTGTGAAAAAATTTTATTGTTTGCATGCTTAATTTGATAAAAAAATATTAAATTGAAAAATGTGCAAAACTTGAGTTCTATAAGCTAAAAGGATTAAATAGCCTTGATAATAAAAGTTGGAGGGTTTATGTTGTAATTAAACCATCCATAATGTGAGTGGAATTATATGGGTATTAAGTGTTTTAAAGGTTTTATATTAAGGTTTTAAATGTAATTTAATAAAATAAACTAAGTAAAATAAAGAAAAAACAAGTTGTCATCTTCCAAAATGTATCTATCCACCGAAAATTAGACTTAAAAACTCCATGGGAAGAGCTTGAAGGTTCGACCAACCTTTGTTTGTGCATGTAAGCATTTTTTTTATTCCGTTTTTAATGATTTCTATGTTTTTGGAGTTGTTGTAACTTAATCTAGCTAGCCCGGGACTAATTTGTAAAACTGTTAAAATTCTAGGGTTTTACCATGAATGTATATGCATTATTTCTGATGTTTGATGGGAGAAAATGAATGGTTGTTGTTAGTTACACAAATTTTGTTAAGTAATTTTTGATGAAATTGTCAAATAGGAATTTAATTGAAAAATAGAAAATATTCATGGTGAAATTGTGAAATAAATAAAATGTAGGGCTTGCTAGGGACCTATATGAAATTCGGCTATGGTGGGTTAATGGAGAATTTCATGAATTTTCATTTTATGAACTAAGGACTAAATTGTAGTGAATTCAAAATTTTATGGGCAAAAGCAAAATTTTATTTAAAATATGATTTTTAGGTTAAATTGAATAGAGTGAAGTTTGAATTAGTTAAATTTGATTATATAGATCAAGAAAAACAACATACAAATTTAGATCGGGGAAAAGAAGAAGTATTAGATGAATCGATCGTATTTCTCCGTTCGTGTTTGAGGTAAGTTCGTATATTTAATTAGCATTGAATTATGTTTGATTTAAATGCTTTTATATTATATTCTTGGTATTATGACTCTACGGCAATATTCAACAAAGTTTCAACTACTTCCGGATCTCGTTTGAACCTTAGGAATATATAGGATACAAATGACATGTCATTAGGGGTTACCGTGTTTCGGG
>CM025148.1:8567691-8579418 GCA_013467495.1 Gossypium gossypioides | reverse complement strand
ATGTTTTGAGATGATTTGCTAAGCTATGTGATTATCTAACTTGAAAGGTTATTGTTGTTTAGGCTAATGCCAAGTCATGTTGGATTATCTCAAATTATTTTTATGCTTATAAATTGAAATGGTAAGCTTTGTTTATAAATTACGAACTTACTAAGCATTAAATGCTTACTTCGTGTTATTTCCTTTGTGTTTCTAGTTAATCGGAAGCTAGTTAATTGGAAGGTTGTCAAAGATCTAGCACACTAGCCATCGGCTAAATCGGTAGATTTTGTTGATTTTGAGTCATGGTTATAATGGCATGTATAAGTGTTTTGTTTGATGAAATTTAGCCATTATGTGTGACTTGTATATATGACATTATGGTTGATGATCTAGTTGGTATGATATTGTAATTATATGGTATTTAGGTGTGGTTGTTATTTTGATGTTGTGTTGGTTAAAATGGTAGTAGGGAAATGATATGGTAATGGTATTTTATGAAATGGTGAATGGTATGAATAGAGATAGTCCATGAATGTTGCTAATGGATTGGTTTGGTATTTTGATAGTGATCTTCTTTTGGTCAAATTGGTATGGTACATGTTAGTTGTGACTCAAATTGGTATGGACATTTGGTATTGGTTGTGCATGAAATTTTAGGTATATGAACATATGGATAAATGTGGCTTTGAAATTGTTCAATTGGTAGTTTAATTAGTGAATGAATTGGTTAGATGTTTAGGTAAGTTTGATTGTTGAAATTGAGGTGCCATTTTGGCATATTGGTTGAATGGATAGTTTCTATGTTGTGTAAGCTTGAATATGCATATGTAAAGTGTGTTTTAAATGCTTGATTATAGGTACAAATGGCTTGTGCATGAGGTGTAAGTTTGAGTGAGAAAAATGGCTTGGAAATGGTCTATTATTCGCCCACACGGGCAGAGACACGGGTGTGCGTCTAAGCCGTCTGTGACACATGGCCATGTGACACGCCTGTGTTTCTCCTGTAGCTTTCAAAGGGTTGCAAGTCAGGCTGTTACACGGCCTAGCACATGGCCTGGCACACGGGCGTGTGGGGTTATTTCGAAGGGTACACAGCTTGGCACACAGATGTGTGGCTTGGCCGTGTGACCTAAGTCAGTGAGTTACATAGGGACAGAAACGGGTTGGGACACAGCCATGTGTCCCTATTTTGACTGCCTACACGGCCTAAGACACGGGTGTGTCTCTTGGCCGTGTGACCGCTGCAGTTTGAAAAATTTTGCCTTTTTCTGAAAAATTTCATATGTTTCCGATTTAGTCTTGAATCTTTACTAATGTCTTTGAAGGGCCTCGAGGGCTCGTATAAGAGACTGTATGTATGTTTTTGATTGATGTTGCTATGATTTACCTTGTGAATTGTTTATGATAATAAATTCTTCGTTGTAATGCTCTGTAGCCCTAATCTGGCGACAGATACGGGCTAGAGGTGTTACAGTTGAAAATTTTGATTTTTTCATAGTGTTTGAAGAAGTGGGCATTGGAACGGGCAACTCAGGATTAAACTTGGCTCCATTGGTTCAACAACATTTGGTTCCACCCACGGTTCAGGGTTATTTGTTCCTATTCAGATTTTTCTTTTTTTGTTTCATTTACTAAGTTAGCTTCTGGTTTAGATTTGGTTGACGACTCGTCAGATTCTGGTTCGTTCGGTTCATTTGGCTCAATCTAGTTCAACTGTTCAACATTCTTCACTAACCTTTCAAGATCATGTCTTGTTATACAACCTTGAACATAATGGCCCTTCAGGTTCACCTTTGATTTGACTTCAGTTTGCAAACACAGTGAAGTAATCAATGATGGAAAATAGGCAGTGCTTCTCTTTTTCCTAGCATAATCATGGATTATTTGAGAATACTTTTCCTAACATTGATGGACCTTTTTGTCATAATGGCATAGAAAAAAGCATTCATTCTATCAAGATGGTGGAACTATGTGAGATAGGCATGAAGCTGTATCGAACAAAGTAGAACCATACCTTAGCTACTGGTTTTAAGTACTCTATTCAGTAAGAATAATACTATATTTTCTTATAATTCATTGGGATCCCGGATTTGTAACAAAAAATCCCAATTGATATTTGTCTTCAACATCAGGTAAGTTAAACAAATCATTAATGGACTTAGAAGTAAGGGGTACCTTCTTTTTGCGAACAAGAACCTCACAAGCAATTGGCATAGTTAAATTGACATAGAATTCTCGCACTAAGTCCTTTTCAGGCATTGATCGTTCATCACAAAATTGATTCCAATTTAATGCATCAATTGTTTTTCTAATTGAAAAAGGCATAATCATCTTGTCATTGCTCTCCAAATTGAAACCTTTTTCCGGCATCACGGGTTGATTTTTGAAAATGGAATCAAATCTTTCCCTTGCTCCCTCATCTTGAATCACAATTGGATTTTCGACAGAAGTATTTGACGATCTAGTTCTTTTACAAGACATGGTGAATTTTCCTGAAAAATAAGAAAAATTTTGGCAAGGAGTTTAGGGAAAGGAAGTAATTGACAAGGTGGTTATGGTGGCCAGTGTTTGCGATAGCAAAAAGAATGTAGTGACAAGAGAATCACAGTAGCAAATAGGGTAGGTAGTGACAGTTGCTGCGGCGAAAAGAGTAGCTACAACGAAAAGGTTGCAGAAACGATAATAGGGTTTTACGAAAAATAATAGAAAATTATGGAGAAACTTTTGGAACTTGAGGTCGACAAAAAGGAGAAAGAAGATGGTGGCTCGGGTTGAGTTTAATTGCTTGAGTGGTGTGAAAAATATGATGGTAGGGAGGGGTTTATATAGTGATAAACTAGGGAAAATTTTTAGCTAAAATTTTGCTACAATGGATCCTTTGACGGCAAGGTATGGAGGAAAGTGAAATTGGTGACAAATTTGGGGTTTTGGGGGGTGTTATGGATGACAATTAGGTGGTATTTTCTCCTCTTCATTGTTTTGGGCCTCTAGCCCAAATTACAGTTCTTTCCTGTAGTGAAAAATTAAATTGACTAGAAAAATAAACTGATTAGTACTTTGGCCAATTTGACCCTCTTATTAAACATAAACAAATAACAATTAAAATTAAAAGTTCCTTTTGGGCTATTTAGAAATTTTTTTCTCGAAACATTACATCAAATTAAATTCCCAAGAAAGGTTGGAGTGGTCGCAAATGGTCCTGCTTAAGTTCCAATCTCCTTAGACATAATTAATTTAATATACTAATTCAAGAAAAAGAATTTCTAGTCATGTCATTTATTAAAAAAATTAAGGGTCCATTAACTCGAGCGCGGTCTCAGCTTGCTTAATATTATTATTCCAAAAGTGTTTGAGACGATAACCATTAACTTTAAATGTAGCTCCCTTTTTATCTTCTAATTCCACCACTCCATATAGATAGACTTTGTGAATGGTGTATGGTCCATTCCATTGAGATTTGAGCTTCCTAGGAAATAATTTTGGCCTTGAATCGAACAACAAGACGTCTTGACCTTCTCTGAATTCTCGAGGTTGTATATGTTTGTTATGCCATCTCTTAGTCTTCTCTTTATACATCTTGGCAGTCTCGTATAAAAACAACCTTAATTCCTCCAACTCGTCAAGTTGTAACATTCTTCTCTCACTAGCTTGCTGTAGATCCAGAATTAATTGTTTCAAGGCCCAGTGAGCTTTATTTTCCAACTCGAGCGACAAATGACATGTCTTTCCAAAGACTAAGCGATAATGAGTCATTCCTAACGATTTCTTGAAAGCTATTTGATAGACCCATAGAGCATCATTAAGCCTCCGCAACCAATCTCTTCTATTAGGTTGAATCACCTTCTCAAGGATTCCTTTGATCTCATGGTTTACCTATTCAACTTGCCCATTTGACTGTGGATGATAGGCAATTGCAATTTTGTGCTTCACATCATACTTGTCAAGCAACCACTTAAGCCATTTGTTTACAAAGTGAGATCCTTCATCGCTAATTATAGCTCTCAGAGTCCCTAACCATGTAAACACATGCTTATGTAAGAATCACATGACTACCTTAGCACCATTTGTTAGGTATGCCTAAGCTTCCATCCACTGGGATACATAGTCGACAACCACTAGGATGTACCTGTTACCATAAGAAGAAGGACATCAATGCCCTAAACGTCAAATAATTCTACCTTTAGGATGTTTCCAAGGGCATCCCATTCCTTCTTGATATGTTTCTGGTCCTCTAGCATCTATCGAAAATTTTCACGTATGTGTATACATCCTTAAACACTGTAGGCCAGAAAAATCCATCTTGTAAGATCTTTGCTATAGTGCGGGAACCACCAAAGTGTCCCCCACTTGGAGATGAATGGAAATGTTATAATATCTCGTCAATATCACTTCTAACTACGCACTTTTTGATTATATTATCTACACATTGTTTAAACAAAAATGGCTCCTCCTAGAAATAATAACGACTATCGTGAAGGAATTTCTTCCTTCGTTGGTATGTCATTCTAAGAGGAATTATTCCACATGCTAAATAATTTGCAAAATCGACAAACCAAGGAGTGTCATGGGTTTGATTTAACTCGAAGATATGATCATTTGGAAAATTTTAATTAATGGGAACAAGTGAATGAGTTACATCATTTTGTTCCAAGCTCGATAGGTGCTCAGTTACTTGAATTTCAACTCCCTTTCTGTCTTGGATCTCAAGGTCAAATTCTTTGAGTAAGAGTATCCATCGAATTAACCTCGGTTTAGCATCTTTCTTTGAGAGTAAATATTTGATGGCCACATGATCAGTAAACACTGTAACTTTTGTACCTATAAGATAAGAACAAAACTTATCAAAAGTTAAAACTATAGCAAAGAGTTTTTTTTCAATTACCGTATAATGAAGTTGGGCCCTTGTCAAAGTTCTACTTGCATAGTAGATAGGATGAAACACTTTGAACTTTTTTGCCCCATCATAGCTCACACAACAAAATTTCTTGCGTCACACATCAACTCAAAAAGTGAGTTCCATTCAGGTGTAATGATTATTGGGGCCGAGATTAACCAATTTTTCAATTGCTCAAATGCTTCCAAGCGTGCTTTGTTAAAGTCAAAAGTAGCGCCTCTATATAATAACATACACAAAGGCTTGGAAATTTTTGAAAAATCTTTAATAGACCTTTGGTAAAAACCCATATGGCACAAAAAACTTCTAACTCCTTTCACACTGGCTGGTGGTGGTAACTTCTCAATTACATCCACATTCGCTTTATCAACTTCAATCCCGTTTCTGGATATTTTGTATCCTAAAACAATTCCCTTATTAACTATAAAATGACATTTCTCCCAGTTAAGGACAAGATTTCTCTCCTTGCATCTCTTCATTACCTTAGCCAAATTACTCAAACAAACATAATAAGTGTTACCAAAAATAGAAAAATTATCCACAAATACCTCAACAAAATTTTCAACCATATTAGTAAATAGTGCCATCATGCATCGTTGTGCATTACATAAATCGAAAGGCATTTGCCTAAAAGAAAACATATCGTATAGGCAAGTAAAAGTTGTTTTGTGTTGGTCTTCCAGGGCTACAACTATTTGGTTATATCCTGAATGTCCATCTAAGAAACAGTAATATCCATTACCTGCCAGTCGGTCCCATATCTGAACCATAAAAGGCAGCGAAAAATGATCCTTTCGAGTAGCTTTGTTCAATTTTCTATAGTCTATACAGATTCTCCAACCCCTGACCATCTTTTTTGGGATTAACTCATTTTGTTCATTCTCGACAATCGTGATTCCACCTTTCTTTGATGCACACTATACCAGACTTACCCACGAACTATCTGAAATAGGGTAGATAATTCCCGCATCTAACTATTTGATAATTTCCTTTCGAACTACCTCTTTCATTTTTGTATTAAGTCTCCTTTGCCCATCTATTCTAGCTCGTTCGCCCTTCTCTAAGATAATTTTGTGTATACAAAAGGATAGACTGATTCCTCATATATCAACTATAGTCTAACCGATCGCCTTTTTAAATTTCTCTAAGACTTCGATCAACTACTCTTCTTGGTGCTCTGTTAATTCTACTAAAACAACCACAGGACAAGTAGAACTATTACTCAAATAAATGTATTACAAATGAGAAAGAAGTACCTTCAGTTCAATTTTGGGTGGTTTCTTGATTAACAATTTCAGTTGTGTGTATTCTCGAGCTTCTAGCTCCAATGGTTCAAATCGTCTTAGTTGAACATAGTCCTTCGGATTGGCTTCCATCAAAGCCATACTTTTCTTACCTTCTTCATCTTCCAATGGCTCAGAACCTAAGGTGTTTCCAATGGGTATTCTACAAAATTATTCTCTCATTCCATAGAAACTAAGGTTTCTAACTCCTCTATTACTGAACATTCCTCTGATCCGATCAGAAAATTTAATTGCTTTAAGAACATTAAATGTTACCTGATCATCTTGAACTCTCATTGTAAGTTCACCTTTTTGCACATCTATTAATGTTCTTCCTGTGGCTAGGAAAGGTCTCCCAAGGATGATCGACAATTCCTTATCTGCTTCAAAATCTAAAACAATAAAATTAGCAAGAAAAATAAACTTCTGTACACGTACCAGAACGTCCTCGATCTTTCCTTCTAGGTATGCTAAAGATCGTTCCGCCAATTGGAGTGTCACAGTCGTGGGTCTTACTTCACCTATTCCCAACATCTTAAAAATAGACTTGGGTATCAAGTTGATGATCACCCCTAAATCACATAAAGTTTTACCATATTAAGATTCTCCAATATTATAAGGTATAGAAAAGCTTCTAGGGTCCTTCATTTTTGGAGGTAGCTTGTTCTGTAAGAACGACTGCACTCCTTTGTTAGTGCTACAGTTTGAACTCACTAAGTCTCTTCTTCTTGGACAAATTTTTTTTCATGAACTTGACATAATTGGGCATTTTTTCTAAGGCTTCTACCAATGGTATATTGATGTAAAGCTACTTTAGAACATCTAAAAACTTCTTAACTTGCACCTACTATTTTTGATGTTTGATTCTTTGTGGATACGGAGGTGTTGGAACCTTAGCTTAAATCGAACAACTTTTCTAAGGAATTGTATCTGCATATGAAGAATGTGTTAGCTTATCAACATTCACTAGTTTAGATTTTACCTCTTCATACTTTTCAACATCAGGCTTTTCTGGTGTTGGAATCTCAATTGTTGGTTGATTTTTCTTTTCCTTGACAAGTTCTTCTTCAACCTCAACCACCTTGGGTTCCAAAGTCTTACCACTTCGTAAAGCAACTACCTTGCAGTGTTACTTACCCAAATTCCTTGGATTTTTTGTGTCACTTGGTAAGGCTTATTGCGGTCTATTATGAAGCTCCGTAGCTAACTGACCCATTTAGTTCCCCAAATTTTTTAGTGTTGCTACTTGACTTTGGGTTAAGGCGTCGTTCTTCGCCATGTACACCTTCAACAAATTCCCCAAACTATTAGATGGTTTAGCTTACAGTGGCTTTTGAACTTGTTGATTGAACCCTTGAGGTTGATTTAATCTATGTTACATGTAGTTGTTGTTCGGTCCAGCTTTTTGGTAACTCTAGGAGAAGTTTGGATTGTTACACCATGAAGGATTATAAAAGTTGGACCGTGGTCCTTGTCCACTTCTATTTTGGTATTGATTTCTTACGTAATAAACAAACTCGAGATTTGATGGACAATTCTCGAAAGAATGATCAGCGTCATAGTATATGCAGGAAATAATGTCAAAGTGACTCGGTGGCTGATCTCCAACATGATTAAAATCGTTAGTAGTAAACTATTTCAACATTGAAGTGAGAAGATACCTGAGAGTGAAGTGAGGGCGTTTACTTCATGCACTCCTGCTACTCGTCTTCCTAAAGATGCTCAATTTTTTAGCCACTGGTAACTGTTACTAGCTATTCTTTCGATTATCTCGTAAGCCTCATTGTAAGACTTTGACAAGAGACCACCATTCTTAGAAGAATCTACCACCAACCTTGTGTGTGCATTGAGACCATTATAAAATGTCTCCAACTTGGTGCAATATGGAATCCAGTGGTGAGGGCACTTGTGTAGTAACTCTTTGAATCTTTCACATGCCTTGTATAAGGATTCATCATCCATTTGTTGAAAAGTGGTGATCTCATTCTGCAAATTTGCATTTTTTCTAGGTAGGAAATACTTTACTAGAAAACGTTCAGGTAATTCTTGTTATGTTGAAATTGAATGTGGTGGCAACCAATTAAGTCATGCTTGTGCTCGATCTTGCAACGAGTACGGAAACAACTTTAATCTCAATGTGTCTTCAGTTACACCGACTATCTTAAAGGAATCGCTCATCTCCATGAATAGTCGAGGGTGAAGGTGTGGATCTTCTGTAGGAATTCCATTAAATTGGCCTATTGTTTGAAGCATCTAAAACATCACAGGCTTGAATTCAAACTGCAATGCCTCGATCTCCGATCTCCTAATTCCAGAATTAAGTTCATTAAAAAGGAGGCACAAACATATTGCCTTATAGCTCGATCCCTATCATCAGCAATAAGGATTGGGTTATGAACATTAGCAAATCCATTCTTTTGAACGTCATTTTGATTTTCAAGGTCCATTTTTGCGGCTTGTCTTTAGGCTAGTCTTTCTCGTCTTCTTTGTCAAAATGTTCGCTCGATTTCAAGGTCTACAGGAAGTAGATCGATGATTCGATCTATGCTTATAAACACCTAAAAATAAATCATAAATCATAAATAATAATTAATAATTAATAATTAAATAAAAATAAATAACCAAATTGCAAGAAATAATTTTACAAATAATGATTAAATTAATAGTATCCGACAACGGTGCTAAAAACTTGTAACGCTTAGGTTTGTGCAAGTATACACAGCCGTTATCACGTAATAAGTAAGTATAAGAGTTATCATCTCCACAGGGATTGTGTTTAAATCAATAAATTTAAAATTATTATTCACAAGTTGGTTAAGAAAAAACACAATAATTTTGAGTGATAGGTGTTAAATTAATTTAATTAAATGCAAGTTAACCTAAATGCAAATGCAAATGAAATGTAATGCAAGGTGAGGGTTTAGCAGCGATTTTCACAAGTTTAACAATAATAACATAAATAAGCTAGAACAATTACAACATTTGACTCAATTCATTTTTTATCATGTTTAACAATGTTCGAAAAAATTCCATGGCAACTTAATCATTCATTAATTGTTAATCTCATATAAGTTCAAGCGAATCTTATACTTAGAAAAAAATGCATAAACCAATGTCATCATTTAACTAAGGATTCCTTAGAATTTATGGGAATTAACAGGGACGGATTAGGTTTCAAACAATTTAATTACATAAACCTAAAGTTATGCAAGGTAAAAATTTCTCTTAGTCTATTACAACCTCTAATTTATTCTGATTAGGATATAAATTAAGCATGCACCTTCCAATTATCATGTCCATTAGTTACCATTTGATTAGGATTGAGTGACTAATTCTAATGCATTCAAACATATTTCAATGCATGAATGACTGCCTCCAGATGTACTAACGTCCAGAGTGTGAATACTGTAGTAAAAGATAAATATAAATGAGGCGGTATCCGTAAGTATACGAGTTAGGTTGTAATATAGTTACAACCGAGTAGGTGAGTACTCCGAGGATCATACCCAAAGGAGGCTAGTACTAGATTAATTTTAACCTAAACACCAAAAGATCTAATTAGTACTTGAAATAGGTTATATTACGAAAATATAGATAATGTGGATTTTTAGGGTGTTTTTATAATAATAGTAATAATAAGTTAATAAGTATCGAGAAATTAAAAAGTGAAATTGATCAAATCTGATTATGTGTGATTAACTCGCTTTGGTAATCTTTATCAATTGACGTTTCAAGTTCAGCGTCAATCAACTAGCCGATATCCTGGCAAGATCTTCTGATACGTCCACTAGAATAACAAGTAAACAATGACTACTTATCTTTCGACCTCACAGTCCAGACCGGTTTGGGGTTAAGGTGTTCATGGATAGGCCATACCAATTTTGGGTTAATTCCAACCTTGATAACTTCCTAGGGTCGTCAAGCCTAGGGTTTAGATTCTTCCTTTCCCAAATAGCTACTCAATTGAGTAACCCTACAAAACAGTTAATAGATCATACCTCCACTCGCTAATCCCCATAGAGGGATTAGTTCCTCATGGTTTTTGTACACAATATAAAATCGATATAACATGTAAACATGATAAGTTAATCAAAAGTATAAAGTTTAAGAAAAATTTTGATTTGTATTATGAAGAAGAATGAATCCACAAAGTTTTATCGCATCCACAAACTAGATATCCTAAAATAAAACAAAGAACAATACTGAAAAAAAATCTAAAACCTAAGAAAAGAGAAATACTAACCTAAAATTAAAAAGAAAGATTCTAAGCTAAGTAACCGGTCCCCATAACATGTGCCAAATAAGCCTATTTATAGATTTGAGATAGCTGTCGTCTTTAACCCTAGGTTAGTTGACGATCCTGAGCTTTAAGTTGGATTGTATGGGCCAAAACGCCCTTTGGCTCGTATTAATTCTCATCCAAAGTCGATGTCGTGACACACTAAGACCTATGTCACGACATAGAAGTTGGTATACTCTTTTTAAGGATGTTTTTAGGAGTATGTCGGAACACCCTTAAGCCATGTCACGACATTGACGGTAGTCTCAGAATTTCTCCATTCTGCTCCCTATGTTGCGACATCAAACCCTTTGTGTTGTGACATAGTGACCAGTATCAGTTTAGCATGCCTTCTAATGGTCTCCTGCACACTTACAAATTTCATTAGCTCATCCTTAGGCCTCATTCGGCCCTTGAGGTCAATAAAAGACTCAATTTGCACATTTTATTGAATTTAATTAAACTTACTAAACCATCATTAAACCTAATGATAATGCTTATTTTCAAGCTCCTAAAGTGCGAAAATTAGTTTAATTTGTTACAAAGTCTTTTAAAAATAACAAGAACAAAAATCAATCCTCCTCTAAATCATCTAGAGGACAAGAGTGTGTTTGCTCCATAGTGAGTTGGGCTTCATATGACAGGCCCTTCCGGTGTAGAAAAGTGTGGCTAAAATGTCACTTCATATTCGTCCTCCATTCTAGGGTACCCCTGAGTAGTACTTTCCTCCTCAAGATGAACCCTCTCATCCTGATGAGTTGGAGTTGGCCCAAACATATCTGGGGGATAACTTGGAGTGCATAACCCATTCATCCTTTTGAATTCTTTAAGTATTGGTCATATTTCCTGCATCCATTGAATCATTCCATCAAGTTTTGCGTCTATATCTCCACGAACTCCCTTTCTAACCTTTGGGTGATCTTTCTACTTAATTGTTGCTAGTATGTCCATTTTCTTGTTTCTCATTTGATTCCATTAAGTTATTTGCTTCTGCTAGAGCTCGACATACTTGTTGGAATGTCGGTACCCCCATAGCACAACAAAAGTTAATACTTCCGACGATCCAACCCATGGATCCATGTGCGAGGAATGAATCGGGGTGAAATAAAGGTTTCAAAATTACCGAAACTTTTAACTGAGTAGACAGTGATGCCTCGACAATGAGTATTCTGATCTACTATTGAACCAAGCCGCAACCTTTCATGATTCCGAACTCTACGTAATCCACCCAGTTTGACAATGAACAGAAGAAATCCCCAAAACTGTTTTGGAGAATACTTTGCTTGACG
>CM025148.1:8507369-8546312 GCA_013467495.1 Gossypium gossypioides | reverse complement strand
AACAAAGGATGATAGATGGATTGATGAAAAGAAGATGGTGTTGATGACAAATAGTTGGATAGATAGCCTAGCCTCATTGGTGAACGTACACCAACAAAGAACTATATTGGCCTTTAATTAAACCTCTCGATTGACTTGAATTAGGCAAGCTAGAGTTATGATAAACCTCCTCCACAATCTTAAAGAATTGAAGCAAAAGTTCTATTGAGAAAGAAACAAGGAATTAGTCTAGTAAGAAAAACTCTCTCATAGCAATTTTATTAGTCAAACAACCTAAAAATGTTTGGATCCCATCAAAAAATACATCACAAATCAACTAATCTTTTAAAGTTGAAAATTGACAGCTTTAATGAAATTAATTTAATGAGTTTCAACTCATCCATGTATCCATCAGATGTGAATCTAGATATACCCTTATTTAACATATGCAAAATGATGATGAATGGACAAGAGATCGCGAATGTCAACCAAAATTCTAAATTTTCATATGACGAATGTGCAGTAACTCCACTGCATCTAAAGAGAATCTTGCTCAAAGACATAGGGGTATGTTCCAAAATGTCTTAAATGAGGTTTAGGGTTTTAGAGTGAGAAGATTAGATCACTGAAAATATTTATTCATTTGTCCTTTAGCATATGATATTCAGAAAGTTTCAAAGTTTGGTTACGCCTCATCATCACAAGGATTCGGATCGTTGGCATATTGGTGAAAGGCAGGTTCCGATATTCTCATTAATTCAAACCAGAGTGATAATCTTAGCCGAATTACAAAGATTTGTTGGAGAAATTTAAAAGGCCAAATATTCGGAGATCTTTGAAGGAATACTGATCCTTCTTACTTATGGTTGCATGGTAAGCTCACTCGGGATGAGTTTCTTTTGTTTAGTAAAGAAGAATCTTACCCAATTCAATGAATAATCACTCAAGAATTAGCACCTCGTCTTCTTGGGTTGTACCTCCAAATGAAGGAGCAAAGTTCACATGGATGCTTCTTTGATCCCAAAACTCAAATGGTGGCCCCAATGGGAAATTATGAACGATTTTAGTGATCGCATTTTTACATCTTCATTGGTCATGGCATCAGGCAATGAGGATGGAAGCGAAAATGCGTGTTTTTTGAATCTGACTCCGAGGATCTGATCCGTATTCATGGGTGGGAGGATAAAGGCTACCATCCCTTGAAAAATTGATGCAACCATCCATTATATTCATGATATAATACCTTTTTTGCATAGCAAATAAAGTAGCGGACTAGATGGCCAAAGCCACTAGACTTTATGTATTGCCCAATTCATTGAATGTATGTTACTCCCTCGTATATTTCAAAATATAAACACACTAATACAAATGGAATTTCAGCCGTCGATCAAAACGATCAAAAGTCGATAAAAGAATCCTACAGACACATGTTTATAGTTAACTGATTAGACAGAAAAGATGGCCCCCAGGTGCATTTTAGTGACAAGACATCAGCAAGCAGGCGATGTGAAACTTGATTTGATGGTGATGATTGATGGATGTTCCAACCATTTTTCCCAAATTAAGTCCAATGAAACAATCATCCATTTCATAGGTTTGCTTTCTCTCCTACTTTTACCAAGCACACTATAGGCATTTAGCACCACTACCACACCATTCGTTCAAAAAAAAAGGACAAACGTCCTCCACGCCTATGAAATAATTGAAATGTAATAGCTAATTTTTCCAATGGTTGAAAAGACACTAATACAATCCAAATGAAGCCAAGGTTGAAACCATCTCCAACTAAAACACCAATCAAAATTTTTGCTTGTTAAAAAAAAGGCATATATCTATCACCAAGGTAAAATACAAACCGAGATTAGTTCCTAACTAATGAAAAATTCAACGTAAAACCCTATATTACAAAAGAGGAAGGTCCCAAGTCACACAACAAACAAATGGGGCTGAGCCTGAGGCTTAAGGTGATATATAGGAAAAAAAAGTAGGGTAGTGGGGTACTCAGAAAAAGAATGATATACAAACAAATGAAAAGAGAAATTATACGTATACCTCCCGGAACCTGCTAGATTCTTGATGGTGAAGGAACTCAACTTTGAAATGAAATATCAGTGTCCCAAAATGGAGATTTCAGTAGGCAGAGGCCTGTAGCTTAGAATGGGAGAAAGCCTACCGGACCAGGAGAGCTTGCAAGATTAGAGAAATGGTAGATTGTGATCTCAGCCAAATGGAGAAGGAACTGGTCCTGCCCCCCCAAGTGCATCTGATCTTTTAATACTTCCCATGCCACAGATGATGCATCCAGGAGCAGAGAGAGCAGAAAATTTGGCCCCACAAAGATCACAAACATCATATCCAATAGTAGACAGACGGCTGAGCGTGGCAGCACAGAACTGAGAGGGATCCTCTAGTGGATCGATAGACTTGTTGGTTAAACCCCTCTGAACACAAATGTCAATCAGGCTCCTCAATTCCTCTTGCTTACCTGGAGGTGCCTTAGATAGGAGAAGTTCAAGCATCTGCTTTGCGTAAGCATAGTTCTGAACATCCATATTTCGTTTTATGGCAGTGCGAATGCAATTTATTCGGTGTTTTGCCTGCAGAGGCAAAGAACCTAGATGTCTAGATAGTCTAGCCATCTCATCTTTTGCGCTGAGTGCTCTTGGGCCTTGGACTTTCTGCAGCCTTGTAATTTCCTGCAGGAGAGCCAAAGGAACATATATTCAGTCATGAAGAACAATTTTATGTTCCAAACTATAGCATATAGGTCAAGGCTTGGGACTTTCAAATGAGATTAAAGTAAACGCAATTAGTGAGCTTAGCCTATCCACCAAAACCATTTAGACGCTAACTTTTGAATTTACGAATTGTCAAAGTATCATAGATTAGCATAAACCACCCAATTTGTAAAGGATCCAAACTGAACTACATATTATGAATAATGTGGTCCACATACCCAGACTACATTCATTCTTGTTCCATAAATATTACAGATCAGCTCATTATATGATCTCTAGAACCATGAATGCAATACAAAGACTGGAGTTAAATTGATGAGAATCAATAAAAACTGCTCGCAACAACAATGAGCCTAAGCAAAAATATCCTTATCATGCTATTGGCATGTAAAATTCAAAAGCAAGAACAGAATAAGATCAATCAAAGATGAGAAAGAACATTGAACCTAAATTAATATTTTCAAAACTTGAAAGAATCTTAAGCTCTTAGCTTGTAAAAACAGTAGACCAGCTTGACTACTCAGCATAAGGCCAAAATAAAAAGCTCACGCAGGATGATAAAGAGCTCAATGTTCGAAAAATCAT
Source organism: Gossypium gossypioides (assembly GCA_013467495.1). Lineage (NCBI taxonomy): Eukaryota > Viridiplantae > Streptophyta > Magnoliopsida > Malvales > Malvaceae > Gossypium > Gossypium gossypioides. The sequence goes on along the minus strand of CM025148.1, from coordinate 8,543,010 downwards.
AAAATATTATCATCAATCCATTCACTGTCTTCAGTCTTTAGCACAACTCGATCTAAAAGACAAATGCTCGTTAAATTTCCTCAGATGCTTGACTCAAGTTGTAATTCATTTAGTGCCCCAAAAATGATGACATACCTGAAGAAGCGTTACAGCTATCTTGTATTGAGCACAGATGGTAGCTTGAGCTTTAATATCAGCTCCACGAGAGTTATCCTTAGCCAGTGCCAGAAAAGCTTCATCAAAACAGGATAATGAATCTGGAAGTTGATTCTGCTCAAGGTGAGCAAGTCCAGTCTTAAAACATATGGGAGCTGCTGCCCCACGTGGAACCTATTAAGAAAGAAAATATTGTAAATGGAAGGATTTAGAAAGCTACAAAATAAACATATCTCCAGAGAATGACAGAATTAGTAGCTTCCAAGTCACAAGGACAGATTATTACTACAAAGCCAATCAGTTAAAACAACCTTTATTCCAAATACTGTTAGAAATGATTTTGTTTTTCCCCAGGGCAATAAGTTAAGCAACTTGAAGTTATTGGACACATGCAGCTATGTTTGTTAACTACAAAATGCAAGTGCATCCCACAATCAGTATTGAAGAGGAGGGGAGAAGAAGAAATAACATAATGCACATATTCACCTGTCCAGGACGCACAGATGTTGGAGTGGGTGCAGAGGAAGTAGGTTTTTCAGACTCTGCAGAGTTTGGAACTCCAAGAGCACTAAGGTCAAGAGGTTGCGTGGATAGTGGCATTTGAGCAGGCTGAACTTGAGGCTGTGGCAAACCAACAGCTGGAGCTGAGTATTGTGGAGGAATACCGCCACCAGGAAGTGCAAGAGACTCAGGAGGAATAGGTTGTACAGCGGACTGAGGAGGAACCCCACCGCCGGGGAGACCAATATCAGCCGCAGGTGCATTTACATGGTCAGGTGGTACCTTTCCACCAACTTCAACCTTTTGAGGAGTTTGATCCAACTTTGAAAGATAAGATCCAGGAGGAGGCAAAGCAGCTGCAACCTGGAGGGATGGTATTGTGTTCTGGAAAAAGTCTTCTGGTATAGGTCCAGCAGCAGTTCCAACACCTTTGGTCGCAGGAGCTGATTCTGATACCAATGCAGGTTGTACCCATGAATCAGTGCCGAAGAGATCTCCAGGGGCAGAAACTGTGGGATTAGTCACAGAAGCACTGGTAGCAGGATAAGGTTGCTGTTGACTCTGACCAAGATCCTGGCCAGTCCATGATTTTGTCCTGGCTATAGGTAGGCCCAAGCCATCACCAAGTCGCTTTGTCGCTTCTTTAATCTTATTAACATCCACAGTTCCTGACGTCGGCTTTTCTCGTATTCTGATCTGTAACTTCTTCATTTTTGACACTCCTTCCTCATCACTGCTGCTACCACAATCAGCTGTGCCATACATTGTTTTCTTGAATTCTTCTGCAGCTTTAGCCTGTTCATCAGCAGCAGTGGAACTGTGATTGGGTTTGATTAAAGTTTCCAGACCCATCAAAGAACCAGCCTTGGTTTCACCACTTGTAACTCCCATAGAACTATCTGTAGATTTAGCCACAGAAGTATGGACTCCATTTGGCTTATGGTCACCTGCTGCAGGTATAACCAAGCTACCTTCCTTTACTTCAATAATGTTTCCTCTTCCTTTTATTGAACCAAGGTAAACACCAATATGATCTGTGATAATTGATGGAATGGCACCATCATCAGTCTTCATGTATGGCATAACTTCTGCAGCAAGCTCCCATTGAGGTATACTCTTTAAGTTCGTAGGGGTCTTGATTTCCCAGTTTCCACCACCCCATTCAGGTCCCTTAGGAACCATACTTTCAGCAGCGAAGTTGGCAAAAATGCCTTGTGTCCAACCACTTGAGCGGACTCTTAAAATCCTTTCACAATATCGCCTCAATTCTGAATCAGCGCCTTCTTCCTCAAGCCTCTGAGCAAGACGCCGCATTGCACTGGGGTTGAGGTGGCATATAAACAGGTCTAGCATGCTTTCATAGTCTGCTATGACTTCAAAAGTTTCCTTCGCACTGTCAAACTGACCATACCTGCAGTTCAAAATTTGAGTCTCATCAAAGAAAAAATGGGACCATATAATGACAAGTCAGTCATAAAGGCTGAACAATGTTAATGGATAGAAGCTCAGAAGATTACTGTATAATGCTCTTAATAAAGTAACATGATTTGTGATAATAATTCTAAACATAGATGCTTAAACTCAAAATGCATAACATCATTTTATGTGTTTTGAACTTTTGATAAAGAACTTAAACAGCATCCATAACTATAAGACAGATCCAATAGGCACTAAAGGTACATAACCACAGCAAAAACTGGAGTCATATATCCCAAAATTGCAAAAATGAAAGATTGGTATGAATACTAATTTAAGTTCAGCACACACTGCAAACAATCAAAATGTAATGATCTGAACTGTGAACCAGAGATCAGCAGAAAAATATCGAGCATGATTTATTACAAATTGAATCTTCTAAAAAGTAACCAACACATTCACTTCATTTATGAAAGAGTCTGTTATATCCTCAACCTTCTAAAAAATTATTATTGACAAGTTCATTTACAAAATCAAGAACCTCAGCACTGAGAAAGGAAGAAGTCAATGGCTGTGATCGCTTACTTGATACAGGCATATCCCAATTGGCGGAACCGGTGGAACAAATGAGAGGTTGGTGGGCATTTTGGATAATCTCTAGAGCGCACAAATTCATCTTTTAAAACAGATAGAGCAGTAGAAAAACGAAGTGCTTTGATTGCATAGAGTCCCCGCATCACCTAAAATTGTTTTATTATAGCAAAGTTCAGAACCAAAAGTAAAAGGTTAATAAAATGTAAACATAATACACAATTGTTCATCTACCTGAGTGAACTGTGGACCTGCTTGGGATAATGATACTGCAAGATCTCCACAAACAGGGGGACCACCAGCAAGAATATCAAGAGATCGAGGAGTGATACGTAAGCTGTCAAACCTTAATAAGGTAAAAAAATATAGAAGTCAGATGCCAAGTTTCATGCATAAATCCACTTTGCTATAGCTAATGAAAAGATAATAATAACAAAAAATGCTAAGTTTTACACATCGAACATGAGCAAGATTTCAATTAGATGAGTAACATTAGGCAAAAGACATGAAAAATATGCAAAGGGAAAGGAAAACCTTGATGTTATTTGGTATAGTATTTCAGAAAGGTCAAGCTTCTGGTCAAAGTTTTGTTGCATGGTAGCAAAACCAATAAGAAGAGGTTCAAGAAGCCCAACAAGGCAGCTCTTAATCTCAACCCCCTTCTTTTGTCTAGGATTTATATCTGTAAGGTTAGCTAGCAACAACCGATCATTTAGAGCCCCAACTAGAGCTGCAGGATAGAAATCATCTCAGTAACTCCACAATATAATCATGCCGCACCAGGTTGCATTTGATACAATACAATGGTGTAAAAATCAATTGGGAACAAGAATGCAAACCTGCATTTGGCATGCTAATGGAGAGTACAGTCCTCACTTTCCCATCCCATCCTAAAATACAAACTGCAGTTGCAGTAGAAAAAAGAAGTGTAGGTCCAACCCACAAAAGGGATCTAAAGTGCTCATGAGTTAAGAAGTAAAACAAATTTATTAATCTTGACTATATAAATTATGTATTAGTACAAGGATGCATGCAAATATATACAAGACTAACCACATATCGTTGATAAAAGATTTTCATTCCTTAACACATAAATGGGATTGAATTTATACTGAACACGTCCCGACAAATATTGTTGGAATGGGTAAAACCAGAGCGTAATTCCATGGGGAAAGTGGTATGAGCAAAACCAGTAAAAGAAACTAATGCAAATCAAAAAGAATAAAAAAAATGCTAAGATTATACAGGTATCAGCAATCACTGCTAGTAGAAGCAGGTATTGTTCCAATGAGAATCATAGAAAGAGGAACTGATTCATAAAATTGACTTTCTGGTAGTACGATAAGGGAAACAAGAGATTGTCAGTTGCTATATATCAGGTAGAACATTAAAAGGCCTATAACATGCGTATACTTTTACAAGCATCCAAGGAGAGAGTTATTTTTTACATATGTATATGTATTCATGTATGCATGCTTGAATTTGTGATAAGATTTATGCTGCATTACGTATTCAGGATATTGAAGGATTTCCTTTGTCAAATTTAAAAGAACTGCTTGCAAGTACATCAAGGTCTGCTGAAACCATAAGCACCCTGTGAGTGGTTAACACTCCTGCAACATAGCCTCTTGGAGTTTCTTGCCAATGTACCTGCAGATATTGGAAAACTACAGGGTTAAAATTCTAAACCCGTATTATTTTCAAGAAAAAAGCAGTCAAGCTAGATAGTTGATGCATAACTTTGTGCACAGAATAAAGGTATACATAGATAAAGGTGCGATAGATATGTATTAGTTTGTAAATGTACATGTATGTATGCATTCAGTTCCTAGATGCAATTCCTTTTGCACAAAAATGCATGTGTTTTATAAGCAGTCAAATCCACAATTCAGCAGATCTCAGTCATCAATGCTATTAGATTACATGAAGGCTTGAGTAAATAAAGCAGTGCTAGGATCTTATATAAGGTGGTCAGTTGACCCAAGGAGCTCCAGGTGTTATATATATTTTTCCCCTAATACATTCATGATATAAATCCTTCATGGATCTGGCATGATTCACATGCTAAATTGAGATTTCGTTAAAATTAAGTGATGAATTAAAGACAAGAAAACGCAGAGGCCTTTGCAAGTTTATGGAGGAACCATACAAAAAGGACAGGTGACACCACAAGGTCTGCAACAGGAAAAATTAGAAGGGACAGCTAGCAAATTAAATCCTTTCTTTTTTCTTTTAGTTTATATATATATAACTTCCATGTACTTTCATGAGTTTTATTATATTATCTAAAAAGCTTTCATGAAATGAACAAAAGTCATCCTTAAAGAGTTGACTAACTCACCTGAAGCACAATCTCATTTGCTTTTAACCTTATAAACTTTTTCCCCTCTGTTTTTGTTGATATATAGTGACCATCAGAAGATGCAAGAATGTAACCTTGAACTAACTTAGCCAACCCAATCAGCTTCCCGTTACATGCAAACATCAAAGTGGACTCTGAAACCACAGAAGATACTTATCAGTATCATGTCTTACAAATGGTGATATCTAACATGAAGTATCATATGTGCCCAAGCACCTATAGGAGTGGAAAATATTCGATCAATTTCGGTGTCGAACAAAAATGGCATAGGACCCTGAATAGAATTAGGGTTTCCATCCACAGGTTGATCAGGTAAAAAATTTGGTTCAACTGCACCATTTTTTCCATCAGCTTCTTGTAAAGCTGCTCCTGGAAGAATATATAGAGCCAGTCCAGACTTATCTTCATCAAGAATAGCAAATTGATTTTCATTGGGGCCAATAAATGCAGCATCACAACCTACAATTTGAAAAGGAGAATAGCATAAATATATTCTTGAGGCATAATATGTGAGAAACTAGCTGGTAAAACAAGCAAGACAAACATAATTTTGACAGATATACCTTTGATTGTGCTTCCCTTGTTGTTAGCTAACTTTATATCGGTATGTTCCCAATAAAGGACCACTTCATTTGTAGTGCCACTAAACTCGTAAACAATGAGAAATAGATGCCTCTTCTTACCATAAACCATATATTTAGGATAATATTCCACATTTCCTGGGATCTGAAAGAAAATTATATTGTTAAGAACCAAAACCTTGTCGGCATTAAAAAACATCTTTTTAAGCATTTACCGATGTGAAAAGTTTCTTGTAAATACTATCTCCTCCAGAAGAAAGATTATAAGCCATGAGGTTAACACCATCTACATAAAAAGCCCTGACAGGGTAATGAAGAACACGGTTCTCCTTATTGAAGAAATTGAGCTCCAAATGAAATGGCTGCCAATAAAGTGAGTCATATCAGCCAAATAGTAAACAGAGGCAACATAGATATTAATGCATAATCAAAATCACAAACCAATGTACCTGGCAAACAGGAATGTCCTTCAGTTTATTTTTAGCATCCACAATAGAGATGAGAGGCAGCCTAGATATTGGGGCAGTTTTAGCATGACCTTCCATGAAATGCTGCAATAATAAAGAAAGGTAATGAGTTAAAAGAAAATGAAACAGTTCAGCATTCTTGAAATTGAAGTTAACATACATTTTAGAAATTAATGTATAAAAATAACTTAATTTGAAATGAATAAAGTTCAAAGGAGGAGCATACACTATAGAGGAATGCCTTCCGTGCAATGTCTGAAATTGCAAGATCACTTTGGCTGCCATGAAAAATATATAAATGGTCAACAATGATACATGATTACATAAAAATAGATTGTATGATTGAGTTGAATCATATCAATGTAAAAATTTATCCATGATAGTATGTAACAGTTATAAATGTACGACCACTAAACCAAAATAATTAAACATTACAACCTCCAAACTAAATACATTTATCTGCACTCCAGACTTAACCTACCCCTTAATATGTTGTTCTTGCAGTTGTGCTTGAAGCTGATGATCAGCCAAAATTCCAGAGGAACCCATAGATGAAAGCTTCTCCTTTAGGACAGATGCTGCACATGATATCTACTTTCAGCAAATATACTCAAAAAGTTAAGCAGCATATCACATATGTTACACAGACTATGAGGTGAGTGTTAGATATGGATGTCCCGACAAAGGCGTGCTAAATTTTTTTGCAAGTTTTACAAAATTTATGGAAAATCATACCGTCATAACCATGTCCAAATATGTATAGGATACAGGTGTCTCAAACGGATACTTGAGGAAAAACGAAGAGTCTCGGTAATACAGGATATCACCAGAAAGAATGTTCTTACTGTGATATACAGAAAAAATAACATAATGTAGAGAGAAACCATAGAAGGCATTGACAGCTTTACTTATTTTTGGTCTTAGCAAATGCATACAACATTATCAAATAAAAACTGAGCAGTTTCTCAAGAGTTGAGAGAATATGAGTATAGATTCTGTAGAAGCAGTGCCGAAGAGAACAAAACATTCAGTTCTGCTTCGATCACATCAATGAGGTATAAATTTAAACAAGACCATGCTCTGAAAGAAATTGCACCATCCTTTATTGAAAGAAACTGCTCCAATAATATACCTTAAGACCGTTAACACTTGATATTTAGGTATATTTAGAAATTAAACTGGCATAAATTATTTTAAAACAGATTATTTTCTTCATATGTAACAATGCACATGTAGACAGATGATCCATTAAATGTCCACCTGAAGATCCCCTGGCACTTTGCAAAACTGCAAAGAGTTGTTTCCTTCCTTCCCTAGTGTAAGAAGCCCTGTTCTTCATGTTGTCACCGCCACTCATATTCTGTCATGGGAAATGCTTATTTATACATCAGAAATCAACAAATAGTTTATAATGCAATGACATAGGTGAGCGCTCTTAACTGCAAAAAGCAGAGCCGCTAAGTTCAATTTTGGATGAACTTCCAAAGCTCTGATATGAGGCAAGGGATAAACTGCTTCCCCACCCTGCTGAGACAGAACGCGTGGGATGTCCAATGATTCAATTGCTGCAAAGAAAACACCAACGGCTCTTGAGTATGTGATTTCCATTTAAGAAAAAAAATGTATCTCATCCTCCTTCGTTCCCAGAGAGTGTGTTTGTACTTACAAGCCGGCTCAAAAAAATTTACTTGTGTTGGAGGTTTATTTGGATTAACTAGCAATCGTGTTTTCCAAACTTGTAAAGTTCCATCCTTGGAAAGAATGACGAGTAAACGCAACATTTGAAGCCAAGCTAATGATGTGATAGGTTGAGTACCCACCTGTGTGCTGTGTGGAAAAAACAGAACATTTCAACAAATAAGTGCCTTCTTCTAATATCAACACACATAATACAGGCTTGAAAAGAAGGAAAAGAGAAAAAATTAGAAAAAACAAGCTTACATTCCAATCATAATAGGTCTTTCTGTTGATACATCCCAGGCAAGAAGTGTACCACGTCTATCACCAACAAAAATCCATTCCAGTGTTGGATGAAAGGCAAATGCACCAGCACCAACTAGCTTGATGGTATTATCAACTGAAGGGAACAAGACAGGAAAGCATATGATATTTAAGCATGATATATAATAAAATACAAAAGGAGAATAATTTTTTCCTCAACTTACGTTGTAGTGTATAATGAACAGCATATGTATGAATGTTGTACGCCCGAATCAAACCTTCTGCATATGCTACATACTTTTCTCCCCCAAAACAGAAGTGACAGGAACAAGAAAACAGACAACTATTCAGTACATTCTTAATCATAAGAATGAAAATGATCATTTAGCCGTATAATGGCTGATAAAAGATGTAAGTAGATCAGATTGCATTGCAACTTCTATCGAGTTAGTCATGTATGTCAGAAGAGAAGATGATATTTTGGAAATCCAGTTCCAGCCAAGAAGAAAAGATCCATTTCAACAATCATTCCATCAGAATTAAATTAAACAAGCACTTTGAGCATCTCCACTTCACTGCTATATCACATATCTCATGTGCATTAAATGATCCAGCCAAAAACCAAGAACAGATTCAAATTTCAAGTTTCATGCTTATCCTAGTAAATTCTGAAGCACTGAAACTTCGAACAACTATTAACTACCTGGAACAACTAATTTCATTTACAACATCAGAAAGAAACAAAAGATAATAAAAATCATAAGAATAAAACCTATAGCTGGAAAATGACAAATGTACCAGGACAGGTAGTCGAGGATGACAAGCAAGATTCACAACAGGTTTCTTCAAGTCTGTCTTTATTTTTGTAGGGGGTCTCCCACCTTCAATGGTCCCAACAACTTCACATATGACAGTAAAAATATTAGAAACATTATTAAAATCCCTAGTATAATATGATGATGCAAGTACAAAATAATTCTGCTAGAAAACACATGGAGCTAAGTAACCTGTCACACTCATTCTCTTGTGAAAACCAAAAAATACAACAGGTTGGAGAGGAGTCAAAGCAAGATGAACTTCTGTTTCAGACGAAATGTGTTCCGTCTTCTTTTCAGGTGAATGTAAAACACAAGTTTGTTCAGCATCAAAGTCACAAGAACGTATTGTACAATCCTGCAACATGACATTTTCAGAAAAATAAAGGGTTATAAATTGCATTAGGGAACTTCATATAGAGGGGAACTAACAAAAGCGACTCTTTCATGTAAAAAAAGGAGCTTAAAGGCAACAATCATACCATTATTGCATTAAATCAAAATGTCATAGGAGGTGGTATTTCTTTCTTTAAAATGTAATCCAATAAGGCTCAAGTAAAAATAAAAGGGGTAAAGTCCCATGGCAGGGACCTTAAGGATAACATCAAAAAAAGCAACTGGGATCTAATTATAAATTATAATATCAGAATAATGAAAAGGAACAACAAAATTTTTCCTCATTACATAGGTTAGACAATCTATATATCTAGAATGACTGCTTGTCGCCACTTTCTCCAACTTGGGAACGACCACACAAAATATATGACCCCTAGAATACCAGTAGTATAGATTGGTTCCAATAAACCATCTTACCACAACATATTTTGTGAATAATTGAAAACTGAAAAGGAAATGAATTTTAGGAAGCTATCTAAAAGATTAACGCCACACATTGAAAGAACACACCCTACCTTAAAATGCCTCAACATTCTAAGGAACAAAAAAATAAGATTCAAACTATCTCCTCATACTAGAATATTTACAAAGAAACCTGTCTAATGGCAGTAAAATCATAAGATTGAACTAATACCAATCTTATATGCTCTACCCTCTACATCAATTGATTAACAATTGTACTAATACTAATCTTAATATGCAGTAATTCTATTCTCATGATAATTGAATGTAATTTCTTTTTTGTTCTTTTTTGTGGTAATGATCGAAGCTAACTTTAAAATTGCGGAACCAACCTCAAGAATGGCAATCACAGAGTGACCACTTGTAGGACTATAAGCCATCCGAACCACCGGCGAACCAATGTCTATAGTAGCTAGCTTACTTCCAGTTAAAGCATCAAATTCTGCAACCAAAAAAGATCCAAACATGTTTTAATCCTTTTAAAGCAGATTTAACTGCTCAGCTCTAAAAGTTATCCAAAACCTATCCAAATTCCTTTTTTTTAAAAAGACAAAAGTTGATCTTTAGTCGTCATTACCGATGATGTAAGTGCCGATGGCAGCGGAAACGAGAGCCTGAGTAGGATGAAAAGCTGCGGCGTGTGGCTGCAACGGTTTGTAAATGCCTCGTGCGACATGGCGTAGATCCAAGTGTTGCAAAGTCGTCCACTCCATCGATTCTTCTTTTGAACTCTCTCTCTATCTCTCACACAGAAAAAGGAAAATCAGAATTGGGAAGAGAGCGGAGACCTAGATCCGATCTGAACTGCACGTTGAGAATCGAAGGAAATTTTAAAATTAATCTGTTTACCTCTTGTGTTTTCTATGCGAAAGAAGTTCAATTCATCCCGAGATTTCTTTTGAAAGGGAAATGCGTAGAAAAGAATATCAAAGTAACAAAAATAAGCTGTGAAATTTAAAAGAAAAAGAATAGGCTGGTCTGGCTGGTTGGTGATGGCGAAACGGGAACAAATATTTGGGCCTACTTTTATTTGCTGATTTTATTTTAGTATACTACGATTTAGCCCATTTTGGACTATCGAGTTAATAATATAAAACTTTCTAAGTGAACTTGGGAAAGATATTTAAGATGTTAATGACGGGAAGAGGGGTGGGCAATTTTTGGGTCATGTTACACATATCATATTTGTATTAATTGTTTTAGTTAATATATATGAAGTTACCTGAAATTTGCAATTTGTACTCTTTTTAACTTTAATTGGTATCTAACCTTAAAATTGCAATTTCAATTTGGTACTTTTTTTTAAGGTATCTAACATTATTAATATACACGAACATGGCAACATGGCAATCTCACATTGACAGGTGACAAAAAATTTTTAAAAAAAATTAAAATTAAGTACCTAAACTTGACTTAAATTTACATTTTAATAACTAAACTTGACTTAAAAGAAACAAATTGGCACTTAAGAGTTTTTTTATCGAATAGGTACCTAAACTTGACCTCAGTTCAATTTGATATCTAAACTTTTTTTATCCAATTAGGTACCTGAACTTGGCTTTTTTATTCCAATTAGTACCTAAACTTAGCTTCATGGTTCAAATAAGTCATTCACAGAAAGTATTAATTTGGACCAAAAAACCAAGTACCAATTTGAACCAAGAAGCCAAGTTCAAGTACTTAATTGCACCAAAATAAACTTTAGGTACCAAATTGAACTTTAAGGCCAAGTTCAAGTACCTAATTGGAGTAAAAAACATTAAGCAACAATATGAACTTTAAAACCAAATTCAAGTACCAAAAAATATATTTACCCAATTTTGACATATTTAATAATATTTTCACGTCAATATTCAAATAGCTGACACCAAAAAAAAAATTCTAAACACAGACATGCATATAGCTCAGCCATCAGCTAGTCTTATCCAGGAACAGGTAACTCCATGGGTCACCATCAGCAGTGGCTATCAATGCCTAATCTTTGGCATGAATAAGGCCTAACTGCTATAAAACAACAAAACGATCAGTATATTGCTTACAAAGAGTTATAGTTTATCGGTTTAGATCAACTATCTGTCAAGCAAATCTTCACATATTTAATCTACACTGTAAAACTAAAATATCAACAGAAAACAATTTGTGGCCATAAAAAGTGCGCAAAATATATGCAAAGAATTGCATTGTTCAACCATATTACCATTTCATAGTATGAAAAGTGCAGAAGATGTTCGTTTCCTATTTATCTTTGCATCATTTCCATGCTGAGAAGGTAACTTCCAGCTGTTGCTTGTGCATTGTAGCATCCTAATGAAAATTGAGTCAAAAGAAATTTTGCGTCCATTTACACGCCTTCACTGCAGAAAGTGATCAGTATTATAACTGCCTGTCAACATTCATCAAATCTGGAGATTGGATCAAATTCCTTTATCTATTGCAAAAGCCAGGATTTGAGTTGGGATGGTGGCTGTAATTGTCAGTTGAACTGCTGGTTTTGAGAAGCAGGTATTGTCCATGGATCTACATAAGGTCTAAAGGGCAATGACCTTACCATTGTTGAAGTAGATCCGATATTATAGCTGGAAAACCCATGTGGTGCACTCTGGTGGTTAAAGTTTCGTTGAGGTTGATATGGATTTAGGATAGTACCGGCATATGAATGATGAAAGGCACCTGTATCTTTAGCAAAATGAACAGGTTTTTCATAACTATAAGAAGTATTAGAGACTCTTAACCTTGAGTTTTGCTTCTTTTTCACTTTTCCAACTGGAGAAGACACTTGGTAATTGTTACCCATACTTGGACACCTTGGAATAGGGGTCTTTCTTCGTGGGTTATTAATCTTTCCCCTGTCCAGTTCAGTAGTTTTTCTTTTTTTCGATGGTCTTGATTGATGTGAATGCTTTTGGCATTTTGTACCTAGTTATAAAAGAAGAAACATGTGATGTAAAATTCCAGTAGCTCAATACCCAAGAGAAATGGAATTCACAGAAACATAGTTTACTTTCACCATCTCGCTCTCCAACATACCAACATCAGTAGACCACTTCCTCGTTCTTTTCATTGCTTTTACCAGTCTTGCTGCGTTGCCTCGTTTGTGCTTCTCGGCAAGTACATGTTTTCTTTCGGCCTCATCACTCCAACGCTGATGTAGACCAAAAGAAGAAAAGCATAAATAAACCAAGCCCATCATGGCTAAAAATGTCAATTTCCAGCCAGACACTTGCCTGTCTGTAAGTTTTCAATTTGTAAAGGTTTCGACCCTTTACAAGCAAAGGAAATAATGGAGGCAATTTTTTACTCCCCTTGCTCCATAATACTTCAACCTATACATCAAAAACACGGAACCGGTGGATACTATCATCAAGTGCACAAACAACTCATTGGGAAAAAAACATTACAGAAAACGCATGAAAGGAACAATTTGTCACCTATTGCAAACTATCACTCAGATTGGCAAAATCAACCGTTTCGAACATATCTTTGTTTTAGAAACCAAATATGTGCAACATTTACAGGACTTCTATCTACCTAACATAAGATGGTGCATTGGAATTACCGTAAATGTGTGTTGTTGTTTGGCTTTGCCATAGCTTTCCTTCACAACCCTTCCTGCAATAGTTCTCTTCCCCAGAAGTTTTCCACGCCTAGTCATTTTATTGAACCTGTTTTAAAAACCAAACCTTGATTTACATAGCCCCAAAAATGACAAGGAAATGTAAGAAGAGAAATAGACAAGATAAGGAGAATCTCCAATGTTAGTTCAGATAAGGGATTACTTCTTATAAACCTTCTGAGTAAACAAAACAACATCTCCTTTACAAACATCACCTACATTATTAAGTAACAATAACTTCGTATTACTCATTCAAATTGCCGAAATAATAATTCAAATGAAAAAAATCAATAAGAGGCAATTACCAGTACAGTTGATGAAAAACGATGACCTGGGATATAAGGCTTCAGCTCTCCCATCTTTTATTCTGAGAAAGAAAAAAGAACGTGTTGTTAAGTGAGGATATTAATACCTACTCATTTTTTCAAAGTTTTGAGAGATCTATTGCAACGTGGGAACAGAAAATTGTATGAAATTTCTACAAAAATGGATAAAAAGATGTGAAGAGATTACCTCCAATGCTCAAGAATTCTCTGTTGACACACTGCCTTAGTGCCTGTGATTCGGAGGCCATGGTTTCTCAAATAAGCTTTGAGTTGTTTCAAGCTCAAGCTCAAGCTTTCTAAGTCACCTCCTTCTATGGAATACAAGGATCATAAATTGTAAGGACTTTTTTTCGGATCAAATACAATTATTATTTTCAAAAACAAAAAATTAATAAATTCAAAGAAGGCAAATATGACCTTTGAGAAGAGTGATAACTCCATTGCAGAGAGAATCGTCGTTCTCGGTCCGATCATTATCGTCCGAATCGTTCCCTTCCTCTCCCTCTTCCTCTTCCTCTTCCTCTTCCTCTTCCTCAGTTTCATCTCCACTGATGATATGAGAATTAAATTAATATTAAAGGGGGGAAACCCGAATAAATTGAAAATGAAATAGGAATTACAATACCTGGAACTGGAAAAGCTTCTATCTTCATAATCATCATCGTCACCATCTTCTTCTTCTGTTTCGTCTTCTTCCTCGGAAGAAGAGAGGGAAATCAAAGTAGGTTTGGCTTTTCCTTTCTTATCAGACATTTTGATTGAAGTCAAACGGAAGAGCGAAATTTACGACTGTAAACTCGAATCAAATTTTCTTACTAATTATTTCTCCTTACTACCTTAAAACAATTTTAATAACTTCACAATTTTTATTTCACAATTTTTTAAGACATTTTATCTGAGGAAAACCGAGTCGACACATGTAAGGTCAGGTCGCGTTGGAAATTTAAAGCCGAGTATCGAAATTAGCCCAACACTATAAAACCCATTCTCGGCCCAATTACAGTCCATTATCTCCATTTTTGGTTAATTCAGTTTTTTCAGTTCAATCGATCTAATATTGATTAGGACGATTTTGTGAGTTAATAAGCTCGCTAAGTTTGGTTCTTCTATTCGAATTAGTTAACCGCCATTTAACATCAATTCATATGATTGTAATTCCTTCAAGAATTATGTATGTGTTAGATTCTTATTTCCAAGGTTATATGTGACCCTAAAGCCTACAAAATTCTTGGACAAGCTTTTGAACACCTTTATTTACGTGTTCTGGTCCAGATTGATCTCATTATCTGTAGTCTCGGTAAATTTTCCCATAAGAGTAATCATATGGTCTTTAACCGAAATGTCGGGCTTTTGTTGGGCATTTATCAAACTAGTTATAGCCGATTATCGAGCCAATGCAACTTAACCTCCGAATATATCCTCTAATTTGCTAGCATATAGCAAGGAGTTATCTCATCATACTTCTCCCAGCATTTTCTAGCCTTAGCTTCAATTTCTCACAGCTTAAGACAATCATGAGATTCCTTTTCCATTCCTTATAGTTATTTTCATTCAGTTTGTTTCAGTAAGAATGCTTAGTAAGGGGAGTATGTGCTATTTTTTGAACTTAAAAATAAAATATTCATTCATTAATATCTTTTTACTTAGCAAATATTAATAAAATGTTTTACAACATACGATATACATTAATATGATGCATGTGTTTTACATTAAAACTTGAAAACATTTATAAATCGTTGCGACGATAATTCCTACACTTATTGAATTAAGTTACCATGGGCCAACCCTAATCAACTAGTGATAACATGGATTTCTATCCAATTAATACATAAATCTAATTCTTTAGGCATTCATACATACTAATAATCATTTAACATTTGACCATCATTCTAATTTAAGTAGAGCTTCGTGGGAAGCTACTTAACTAGAAGACCTTGAATGTATAACCATCAACTCAACATTTATCACATCATGTACCACAAATGAGTCATCGTGGGACAATCTCACCAAGTGACATGCTATGATTAGTTGTCTTTTTTAAAGAAAAACTTCTTGTTATATTGCATGATAATTGATAACTCGAAATTATATAGACATTTACAGCATCTTCTGACTAATAATTCATGCAAATTCGAGTATTTTGATAGCAAATTTTGTAGTTTCATTACAAATTTGTAAAGTAAGACAAAATTAAAGAAAAAATTGTAATCTTACTTATTTACATGCTAATTTGACATATTTTTTTCTAATTTGACATAGTTTGGTGCAATAGAAAAAAATTAGATTTGAAGCTCACCTATTTGATGTTAGATGTTGTAGCATTCATGCAACAGAGGCTAGGCATACGTGGGTTGATGGCTGATCAGCATGGGACATCCTAAATTCACTTATTGGACTTTTAAATTCAATTTGACCCAACTCCAAAATGGGTTACTGAAGTGTACAAGCAAGTTGCCAAATTTGAAGCCCAAAATGTCCACTAAGGAGGAAATAGCCCAATTTGGCTATGGGAAATCCAACCGTCCATAAAAATAATTAATTTAAGTACCCAAGAATTTTTAAAATATCACAAATCAGCCACAATAATTTTCCCATGTAACCGTTCAACTCCTTCCCATGAATCAAACATAAATTAGCTAAATTTAGCCAAGTTATCCACCTTCCTTCCTTAACATAATGGGTCAGCCATTCATGAGAGAAAAAATGGGGATTATCATGCCAAAAATAGAAAACTCAATGGGCTCCTCACTATTATAAATAGAGAGACATTTGCTATTCGTTTCATTCATCACACACTTATCATATCTTCTCCCTTTTCTATCTTCTTTTACTTCTCATTTTCCATTCTTCAAAAAGTGTTTGCAATGCTTTAAGAGCAGCCCCATTCAACCATATTAGGAGCTTTTAAGCTTGGTAGTCATCGCAAGAAGCAAAGAACAAAGGAAGAGCAAAGTGAGTTGTGCCTCGGAGAACCACTAGAAACGGTTTAGCATTTCTTTCCCTTCAATCTTTTTTTGTTCAAATCAAGAAACATGATTGCAAATGAGTTTTCTACTTTTAATATAATCACGATTGCTTCATTTTGTTGGTGTTAGAATGATTTAAATTTTGTAGCTTATATCATTTAATATTTTTAAAGATGTTCTGTACATTTGATATATTTATTTATTCAAATAAAATCATGAACATGTTATTCTTGCATTATAAATGTAGGGATGCAATTTAATTGATTATTAAATCAAAACCATATTAATTGACACAATATATGAATGATGCATGTTTGATCTTTTTATGATGAAATTAGGTCAAATTAGTAATAATATCGAAAGAACTTTATTACCTTGCATAACCTTAGGATTAATGTGATTAAACTGTTTCAGTGTAAAAATATTATTGTTACCTCACATGATCTGATTTCTGCTTATTAAAATACTAAGCTGATTGAACATAGACATATTATAGAAAAACTTAATAATTTAATAAGTGTGATTTCTTAGATGATGCCTGGAAAGGTAATCTTGAAGTCAGACTTAACACAGAAATATGCAAGGAGACCAAAAGGTTAAGCTTAGGCCTTTGAGAGAAGTCGATGCACTCGTAAAATCAGGGTTAGTAAATTATCAATATGCCACGAAATCACCGTAACATCTTTTAACCTTGTTTAAATAATTCTAAGTTAAGAAGGAAGATTATTCTAACATATGCATGCTATTGTGATTACTCTTAAAACATGCATGCTTTTTTTTTGTGTTTATTTTAATTTTAAGCATACTTAGATTAGCTTTAGTAGAACCAGAAATCCATCACACTTTAATTTATTTCATCACCAACCAATTTGCCAAGTATTGATTTTGCAATACTTGACTTGCATAAATAGTCCCTGTGGAGACGATAACTATTTCTTACTATGTTATTACTTGTCAACGATTGTGTATACTTGCACATCAATCGAATAATTTCGAGAAAAATTTTTGGCACTGTTGCCGGGGACTATTATTTTAGTCAATTATTTATGAAATTAATTATCTTGCAATTTGGTTCAATTTTCTTTTGTTTTTACTTTAATAGTTTTCGTTATTATTCAGGTGATAATGGATCCCCTACAATATGTTCAAGGAGGAGCATTTGTTTATAAAGCTCAAATTCGATTATTGTTGTCGATGAAAGAAACTGTTCCATTCGACAATATGTCGTTCCTCTCTTCAATGAGCTCAATATGAGTATTGTGAGACTCAAAATTGAGGCACTGCAATTCGAACTAAAACCACTTATGTTTCAAATGTTGCAAACTGTGAGTCGATTTAGTGGGATGCCTATTGAGGATTTGCATCTTCATCTTCAACTATTCATGGAAGTGAACGATTCTTTCAAATTAGCCAGGGTGACTGGGGACGCCTTGAGACTGAAATTGTTTTCATACTGCTTAAGAGATAGAGCACGAGCATGGTTGAACTCTCTACCGTCCGGTTCTATAACTACATGACAAGAGTTGATTGAATGTTTCTTAATGAAATACTTTCCTCCATTTCTGAATGCCAAGCTCTGAAATAAGTCATTTCATTTTAACAATTTGATGAAGACTCTTTATATGAGGCATGGGAGTGGTTTAATGATTTATTACGAAAGTGCCCTCATCATGACATTCCTTATTGCATTCAAATGGAGACTTTCTATATTGGTTTTAATGTTCATATTAGAATGATGGTGGATGCCTCTACAAATAGAGCCCTTCTTTTGAAATCTTACAATGAGGCTTACGAAATTCTTGAAAGGATTTCTAGCAAAAATTTCAACGGCCGGCTAATTGAGCAGCCACGAGAAGAAGAGTGACAAGAGTACAGGGAGCGGACACACTTACTTCTTTAGCAGCCAAGGTATCTTCTATGTCTTCTATGCTTAAGAACGTTACTGCTAATGGTTTCAATGGTAATTTGATAGGTCAGTAGCCGAACCAGTTTGAGAATATTTCTTGTGTATACTGTGTGATGGTCATTTCTTTGAAAATTGCCCATTAAATCTATAGTTAAAACATTACATGGGAAACCAGAATCAGAGTGGTCCGCAATTGAATTTGTGCAACCCTTCATGGCAGAATCATCTGAATTTCTCATGGGTAACCAATGGGCGGGCCCTAGCACCTCTTTTATGCCATCTTGACCAAATTATCTGCCAGAATATTCTCAACAAGTGCAACAACTCCCACCAATTGAATCTTCAAGTAATCTTGAGAATCTACTAAAGGCGTACATAGTGAAGAATGATGTACTAATCCAAAGCCAAGCAGCAATGTTGAAGAATTTAGGAAACCAAGTGGGACAGGTAACCAATGAGCTCAGAAGTAGGCCCCAAGGTATTTTTCTTAGCAACACAGAAAATCTGAGAAACACGGGCAAAGAGCATTGCAAAGTTGTCACCTTGAGGAGTAGAAATACTTTGGAACCCAAAGTTGTTGAAGCTGGAGGTAAACTTGTTGTTACTTAAAACAAGGAGGAAATTCAATCAGATGTTGGAATTCTTACAGCACACAAAACCGTTCCCGCAGCTGAGACTCAAGAAGTAGTCTTACCGCAAGAAAATAGATAGGACAATATCAAAACCCCACCACCTCCATATCCTTAACGGTTCTAGAAGTAGTAGCAGGATACTTAATTTAAGAAAATTTTGGATGACAAAACAACTTTTAACCACTTTAATGTTACTAAATCCCTAGATGTAATTGAAGATTGTTCTACTATTTCCAAGATAGAATCGATAGCTTCTATAGAATTGGAATTCAAATTCTCTAGACGATCCATTATAACCCATTCTACTAGCAGAATCGCCAAGTGATGATGAAGACGAGGAATGTTTTGCCTTGTTAGAAGCTAATTCGAAGGGGTTCATTCAGGAAGTTTGTAACACCCTAAGCCAGACCTGTTTGTCAGATTCGGGTATGGAGCGTCACAATAGTTTGTTTTTACCTATACTTAATTTCTTATTCGCCTAAAATATTATAAAGTAGACCAAAGATAAAACTAATAATAAATCTTACAACAAATGCCTTAAGCCACTAAATGTTTAAATCCTCATAGTTTCTATTTCTAATTAGTCTATTTGTTTACAAAATAACTCTTAAAATTTAACTGAGGACTATCTGCCGTATAATCCAGATTCTAGGGATGTTGTCTGGCTTCATTATTATTGATCATGAGGCGAAGCCTCCAATGGTACCCCATTCCCAAGTGCATGACTCTAACTGCCTGTGAACCCCAATCTCATCACTATCTGATTGGGTCCCTCCTCTGAGTCCTTGATCAACCTCGTAAATCCTGTGAACATCAGCCACACTACTGTAAGTTCAAATGAACTTAGTGAATTCCTTCACTAGATCACGATAAATAAACAGTATCACACAAGGGTAACAAATGTAAAATAAATTAAACTTAAATTAACTCCCTACTAGCTCAAGGTAGATGTTCTTTATCAGGGTCGTGAACTCCACTCGATCCTCCGAGCTTTTCGGCTCACTATGAGATCTTCCTCTGGTTAAACTCTCTACTTGACAGTGATCCATACACCTCGTCATATCAGCGATTCTTATCCTTACTTCTCGTCTTTCCTTCCTTTCATACACCCTGTATACAAGGTGTTTGGTGTCTTTTAACTTACTTGGCTATATGCCTGTTTTCCCATATTGTACCTCCATTTTAGCTTTCTCATCTTCCCATTCAATGGTTCTTAGGACCTACCTTTCTTGGACAACTTTCATGATTGAACTAGTCCTTGGCGGACTCCCTTTCTCCATACCATAGTCCCGAAAGACACATTGACACCTCCAAATTATGTTGACTTTCAGCAGACCTCGCCACTCTGGCGAACCCATTCTCTTTCCATCCTACTAATAACAATGGCGGGATTACTCCTAATAATCTGCCTTATGCACAAGACTAACTTGGGACCTCACCTATCTCATATAATGAACAATTAACTTATCATCCTGGCTAGCCATCGTTCATCAAACTATACGAGTCTACCTCCCCTTTTACATAGGTTCTCCTTTTGGGGATAACTTTATGGCATGTTTTCGTAAAGGACTATCCTTAAAGAGGAATAGTCTTGACAGACATACTATCTCATGGATAGAATCCTTATCCTAGGAGTGGAAATTTCCATCCTTCACACGAGATTTGCTTCTCATATACAACTTCATTATTGACTACTCGCGCGCGTGCGGATTAAAACGAACGATTTTGGAAAAATATTTTGAAACACGAGCTTTAACTGCAAGCGAACAGTTTCATTTGTAATATTTATAGTTCCGATGGAACAAGTATTCCAATGGGTCGAACCCAAAAGAGACGGCGATCGAGTAATAAATAGCGTGCACTTTAGAGTTTAAGCAGCTATTGGTATGATTTTATAGTACGATAAATCATAACAAGAAAATGTTGCAAGGAAATTAAATACGCTACTATATGGACCAAATTCTAAAGAGTAAAAAACTACGAAATTAATCAATAAATGACTAACAGTGGTTGGTTGACTTCAATGTGGTTTGTCAATTTTCAAAGGAGGGACTTAAATCGCTTAAATTACTAAAGTGGCTCAATTTTATCTCTCGATCTCAATTTTCCAAAATTAGACAAATTAGGTCAGTTTATCTTTTAACCTCATCAGGTAATCCAGGACTAATGAATTGGTGCACAACAAGATTAACTCTTGGTCTCACTTGTCTAGATGTTCCCTTAGGGGCATCAATCCTAAGTTTTTAGGTTCATTCAAATTAATCCAATTTATTACAACTTGGTCTTTCATCCAAAAATCAACTCATCATATCTCTATCAACCAACCCCCTTAAAGGTTAAACTACTCATGCTGAAAATACAGCTAACTACCATGGAAATGAAAAGCAAAGAAGCCATTATAGTAAAGCTTAAGAAAAATATAAAAGTTGAGATTTTTATGCAAAAAAAATATAAAAGACATGTAAAGAAAAGCATTCAACAAGAAAATCAAAAGAAATAAACATAAAAGGAACAAAGTTTAACAACTACAAAGTAAAAGAAACTGAAATACATTAAACTAAATCTAAAAATGTCTTACAACCAAGGTATAGGGACTAAAGATGCAAATAACATTAAGCTACAATGATAACTAACTTAACTAACTACAAGAGATTAAGAACAAGAAGGAAATGCAGTAAAACAAACTCTAAAACTAAGAAAGGAAAAGAGAAAATATAAACCCTAAAAAAGTTGCAAAAAAAAATACTAAGAGAATTCCTAAATAAAAATAATGCTAAAAACTAAACTAATGTATATTTCCAACTGATCTATTGTAATTCGGTGTAGCAGATTAAACTAGTTTACGCACTTAAGGAGCTTGAATACAAGCAATTTTATTATGTTTTAGTTAAGTTTTCATATTTTAGTTTGAATTCAATAAAAAATGTATTTTGAGTCTTTTATTGACTTTAGGGACCGAATGAGGCCTAAAGGCAAGCTAACGTACTTAGTAAGTGTGCAGAAGAACATTCTAAGGCATAGGAACTCAAAGCTGGTCACTATGTTGCAACATGGGGAGTTTGATGTCACAACATGGGGAGTAGAATACAAGAATTTCAAGTCTGCCTTTGGTGCTACGACACAGCAATAGGATGTCGTAACACATCCCTAAACTATGCATATTGTCTTTAGTGTCACGACACAAGCATTAGGGTGCCACGACAACGACCCTATACGAGATTAATTACAAGTCAAGGGCATTTTGGTTAGCACAATGGAAATTAAATATGAGAACGTTAGCTAAGCTAGAGCAGAGGACGACAACTACCCTAATTCTATAAATAGGCTCATTTAGCACTTGTTTAAAGACAACTTTTCATATTCTAATTTTTTCTCTATAATTTTAGTTTCAGTTTTCCTTTCTTTTAGGCCTTAGGTTTATTTTTCAGTTCTTTTTATTTGTGTTCTTCGAACGGTTTAAGGCTTAGGACTATTCGAGATTCAAACAATAGATACTCAAAACAGGTTCAAGCACTAGAAATGGTTAAGCACATGACATTGTTCCCTACTCGCTCCTAATTTATTCACAAGCTCACCTCCTTATTTCTCCTTCCCTCTCTCCAAAATGTTAGAAGGTATTATAGGAGATTAGCACGTACAAAATTTTGTAAATATGAATCAAAAGATTTTCATTTTTTAGTTTAATTTTGATTTAGCTCTCTTTTTCTTTATTTTACACTCTTTTGTTCACCTTGTTTTTTAAACAAAATGTTCCAATCCGCATAATCTCTTCATTTTTTCTCACACAAAGCCACCATGATGTCTCTACCTAGCCCTCAATGTCCATGGCCTGACGTTCATTACATAGTGCATTTTAAAGAACGGGACCGAAAAAGATTGAATGCTAGACTCATTTAGGCTCAAGGCTTTGATATTAAGGTACAAGGAAAAGGTACTTGGGGCTAAAAGATATGGGAACTAGAGGTACATAGCAATAGGTAAGCTTTTAGGCTCTAGGCTATTTCAAACAATTCCTAAAGTGTTTCCCGAATCAATCACCTAACACCAATTCTTTCAAGCATACATCTATTCAAATGAACAATTAACGATTCAAATTATTTATCTACAATGAGTCGTATACTCTATTCAACCTATGGTACACTTTATACATTTTCATTTAGGTTATTACCTCTAGTCTATTATACACATTAACTAATTGAACTAATTAGTCTACAATTAAGAATAATAAATTATCTAGTACCATTCAAAATTTACAATTTTGGCAATTCAATATACTTATTCAATATGTGCAACTAATGCTTATTGCCTAATTATAGTCCAAGCACCATGCAATTAGACAAAATAAATGATGAAAAATGAAAAATATTTTTTTGGTATTTTTTATTTTTTTTAAAAAGTCAAAAAATTAAAAATAAACACACAAAACATTCATAAAACACTTAAAATTATGTGCATCCCCCATATTTAGACTACACATTGTCCCCAATGTGTTCTCGAAAAGGATAGGAGATTACCAAACTTCCCTAGAATGAGCACTAGACTAGCTTGGGTGTCCACCTCCTCGTTGAAGTTCACAAATATAGTGTAGCCTTTTTGGGTAATTCGCTACACATAGAACAAAAACAAGAAAACAAAACATAAAACAACCAAAATAAAAAATCTAAAAACAAAAAACTAAATCCAAAAGATAGTGTAGTTTAATAGTTTACATGTTGCACAAATAAAAATAAAATGAAATGTGAAAACATGTAACTAAGCATTGGACGTATCATTCTCCAAGTCGGTTTCCTCAATTATCTGCCTATTTCTTCTCTTCGGAGCGGTTCTCTTGCTGCGCATTCGATGAATTGGTATACTCTACTCTCCGATGGTAACACCCTCGGTTTTCGGACATGCAAGGGTAAATACTATTGGATCTGTTGCCCTAAGTATAGTATTTTTGTCTAAGTACACGTAATTTTTTCGAACAGATTGGTTAATAAAATTATTCATAAATTACATTAATACTTTATATATTGTCCTTACATGGTTTTTGCACGCAAAGTAAAATGGAAGCAAATGTTGCTTATTGGTTGTCTAAATGTTTAACTAATACTAAGCGGTATAATGTGGTTGGGTCATAATACGAAAAGATAGCTTGTATTAGTAGACGAACCTAAACATGTCCTTAGTCTAATAAAAAATGAGCAAACTAATTAAAAGACTAATATGTCATCTATCAAGTCCAACTGGGGAGATGCCTTATATTGGGCATCGGAGCGGATGACTACCAGAAGATAGAGACATATATGTAACTGATTGGACTAATAGTACATCAGATAGGCCCCAAGTAGAATAGATCTTGAATCCATTTATGGATTTATTCACTTGTGACATTCATAGTGTGACATACCTAAATCTTGAGTGGATGACGGACTATATATGTATGACTCTTATAGTTTGATGTAAGAAAAAGCCTGAGTTCAAATAGGTAAGGAACAGAAAGTTGGTGCATTGGGTGTATGACTTTTGTAGTATGTAGCGTCATACCCAATAGTGGAATTCGTAGCCCAAAACATGGGTAAATGATATCCTCTCGTTGGCATTACATGGCTTATGAAAAGTAAATGTAGCCACAGGTCGTCCGTCTTTGTGATGGATGACTTTATCACTATTTGATAGTGATTGTCTTTTTATGAAAGAAAATGTAATTTTTAACATGAGATAAAATAAGATCATATTGGGAGAACGAATATTATCCCAAAGAGATTAAGGATATCCTATGAGGGTAACACAACACTAAGTCTTTGCTTTCGTAACAGTATGTCGTTAGGGAAAGCTCAATCACAATACTATAGTGGAATGACTTCATGACTAAATGAGTTTATAATTAACAGGCAAAAAGACCAAACTTAATTATAAATCATTTGAGCCTCAACTACATATGTCCAATCGATCCCTCCGCTAGCTCATTGAAACCAGAAATGAATTGCGTGTTTAAATAGAAATGAACGGAATGAATAGAAAAAGAGAAATGAGAAACATTAAAAAATGATTATGGTTTTCTTCGAAATAGAGAAATGGAATCATTTAGAAATGAATGTAGGTTTCCAAAAATGGAAATAGAAATGGAAATGATCCATTTGCAATTCTATATAGATTACTTAAAAATGACCAAAAGAATAAGTTTATGTTTTTGAGCTGTTTTAAAGCCTGAAAATGAAAATAAATCATTCAATCATAGTGAACATGTTGAGTTGTATATCGAACGAATTTTCTCAAAATTTTAACAAGGTAAAATTGTCAAAATTTTATCAAGGGTTAAATTGTCAAATTTTTACAATGGGTAAAATTGGGATGAGAAAATCATTTAATATATATTGAAGTTTATTTTGGGAAATAGAAAAACAGAAACGAGTTGGATCAAATTACTAAGTACTAGGTTAAAAACCAAAAAATGCTACTAATTGGGCCCAATGTGAGAGAGGCCCAAAAAGCCTATCTTGTAACAAGGTGGGATGATAAAACCCTAGTATTATTAACTAGGGTTGCCGCCCCCTACATCCTATTTGAACTAGGATATCGTTTTTCAAGTAGAAATAAACTTCTAAAACTCTAAAAGGGTTTTTCCTTCTCTTCCTATAAATAGATGACACCGATAGAGTTATTTACAAATTTTTAAAAGATATTCTCTGAAAAATAGAGAGAATTTATTCTCAACTATTAGATATATTCTTCTATAATAACAATTCTACCGGTTTCTAATAAGAAGAGAGAATTTTTGTCTTCACCCTAAAAAAGGAGAGAAAACTCTTTCTAGTTCTGTGTTTTGGTTCAATTGGTTTGAGCCCACACTCGAAGCAGTTCATGGAACAAGAATAGCAGAGAAGATCTTTTGGTGGAAAGCAAGGAACAACAAATGTCCGCTAAGATGAAAACACAGGTATGAATTTGGTTAGGGTTTATTGCTATAAATATCAAAAATTGGGTTAGTTTTCAAAATTTTAATTTTTCGTTGTGCAAGAAAATCGTTTTCAATCCAGATTTTTCCAACAAATATGTCCTCGATGGTATCAGCAAATAGTGTCACATCATCACCCTCTATCGTGTCATCATCAACTGATTTGCTGATCTGTCGTAATTCGGTGTAGTAGATTAAACTAGTTTTCAGATTTAAAGAGCTTAAATACAAGCATTTTCATTATGTTTTAGTTAAGTTTCTTTAGTTTTACTTACATTCAATAAAATGTGCACATCGAGTCTTCTGTGGATTCGTATTTTTCAATATCAATCAGGCTTTCTTAAACTCTCTATTCCACTTTATTCCCCATGATTAATTATTCCATTCTTTCCATGTTGCTTATTAAAGCCATGACGAACTAATCCTTCTATGAGGGATTAGCGAGTGGAGGCACGATATTTTAACTATTTTGTAGGGTTGCTCAATGGATCAATTGTTTGGAAAAAGGAAGAATGTGAAACAAACCCTAGGCCTGACAAACCTGGGAAGTTATCAAGGTGAGAATTAGCCCAAAATTGGTATTGCCCATTCGTGAATACCTTTACCCCAAGCCAGTCTGAACTATGATGTCGAAAGATAAGTAGTTCTTGTTGACTCATTATGTTAGTGGAAGATCGGAAGATCCTTCTAGGGTAACGACTAGTATGTTGATGAGGAACCCGAGACGATAGTAAATTGGGATTGTCGAAGCGAGCTGATCACCCATCCTCAAATTTGGATTCACTTTATTTTTCTCTATCTCTCACAACTTTAATTTCTTTTTATGTTATTTTATTTTATTATTTTACAAATCCTAAACATATTTCTTAGTTTACACTCGTACTACATTTCACTTAAAGTATTAATTAGATCTTTAACTCTTTAGGTTAAGATTGGTTTAGTACTCGCCTTCCTTGGGTACGATCCTCAGAGTACTCACCTACTTCATTGTAAAATATATATTACAACTCGACCCGTATACTTGTGTATACCGCCTCATAACTCTCTATTTTAGTGCAGTATTCTCACTTTAGATGTTAGTATGTTCAAAGGCTGTCAAGTTGTTGGTGCCGTTGCCAGGGCGGCAACGTTACTAGATTAATTTTAATTTTTGCTCTAAAAAGAATAATTATGAATATTTTTAGTTATAGATACGATTTTATTTTATTTTAGTATTACTAATCTTTTCTATTTGGGTTTTGTGTATGACTCGCAATAGAGGCGGATTGTAGCAACCATAGATCCAGAAAGAATAATCCGTGGATATCATCGACAGCAGTAGCAGCAACAAATTCAAGATCCACCACCACCAGCTATAGTTAATGTACCATGTAACAATCTATTGTTCCGAGATGCTGACAATAACGCCCTAGGAGACCCACGAGCATCATAGTTACCCGCGAATGAGCAGATGGCACAAAATGAAATGAGTCTAAGGGACTACGCCCTACCAAGCTTGACATGGTTCAGGAAAGTATAGCAAGACCGATGATTATAGCCAATAGTTTCGAGATCAAACCGGCGATGGTACAAATGATTTAAAAAAACCTGAAGTTAGGGGCACCATGACAGAGGACCTTAATAAGCATTTGAAATGGCTTCTCCAACTTTGTGATACTTTTATGTATAACAGGGTCACTGATGATGCTATTCGTCTTTAATTGTTTCCCTTTTCTTTGATTGATAATGCTTTTTCTTGGTTAGAATCGTAGGCACCAGGATCTATCATGACATGGACAAACCTCTTGGAAAGTTTTTACAAAAGTTATTTCTAATTAGCAAAGTGATTCAGCTAAGAAGAGAGATTGCTATCTTTAGACAGATAGAAGGGGAGTTTCTATGAGGCGTGGGAACGCTTCAAAAAATTGATTCAAAAATGTTCGTACCACGAATTTCCTAAGTGGATGTGACTGCAAGTATTTTACAAAAGGTTGGATGCAAGCGCAAGATCTGGACTAGACGGAGCAGCAAAAGGAGCCCTCATAAATAGGACGTATGAGGATGTGTAAGAAATTATTGAAAATATGGCATTAAACTCCTGTCAGTGGCCAACTGAACGTTTCACATATGGCCAGAAAACCGCTACGATCAAAGCTATTCAAGAGGATGGTAAGTATCAGTAGATAATCGACAGATTAAACAATATTGAATTTGCTTCTACATCGTCTATATATGAAGGAGACAAGCCACTCTTCCATTATATCAACAATCCTACCGGGGATGTGAATTACATTGGGAATAGGGGTGGAAACCCTTATTCGAATACACATAATCTCGACTGGAGGGATCACCCGAACTTAAGATGAAGAGGAAACCAAGGATGAGGTAACAATTTAAATCAAGTTAAAAATACTAATTACCAACCTTCTTATTTGTATAAACCCTAGGATAGAACCAACCCAAGTGACCATACTGTATGTAGTCAACGTCTGGATGGAATTGAGGAAGAGATGCAGTCAATGAGAATAGATGTCAAACTGGTGCAGTCTGAGTGCACCAACTCAACAAGAACATTGATTAAGCTCAAGGATCAAATAAGCCAATTGATGAGTATGATGGGTGATATCAAAAGACAAAATGGCTTAGAAATTCCCAGTAACACGGAAGATAATCCACGGAGAGAAGGAAAAGAGCATGTGAAAGCTATAACACTCCGATCAAGCAAGGTACTGAGTAGCCCAGAAATACCTACCCTAAAAGTAACTGTGGATAATACTGATGAACCTCAAGACAATTCCATGGAAGTAGAAGACGAACCTGAATTAGAAGAAGAGAAGACACTAGTGGCTGAGATGGGAAAAGAGACATCTAAAGTTGTCAAAATCACGGAAGTCCCATTTCCAACAAGATTATAAGAAAGATAGAAGCGAGACGAGGATGAATTCGTAAGTTTTCTGAATCTATTTAAAACTTCAAATGTTAACCTACCTTTAATTGAACTAATTGAGAAGGTTCCCAAATATGCCAACTTTTCAAAGGACATGATGGCAAGGCGTAAGAAAATCAAGGTAGGAGAAGAAGTTAATTTAAGTGCTTCCTATAGTGTGATTATTTCAAAACAAGTACCTCGAAAGTTGAAAGACCTGAGAAGTTTCACTATTCCCATATAAATAAGGAGCATTCATTTTAATAGAGCTCATTGCAATTTAGGAGCCAATATCAATTTAATGCCCTGATCAATTTTTGAAAAACTCTAGTTAGGGAATCTTAAAACAACTCAAATAAAATTACAATTAGCTAACAAGTCTTCGGCACATCTGAAGGGAGTACTAGAAGATGTGTTAGTCAAGGTGCGAAATTTTATTATTCTAGCAGATTTTATAGTACTTGATTTTGAGGAAGATCGAGAGATACCAATCTTACTAGGAAGACCTTTCTTGTCCACTTCTAGATCCACCATTGATCTAAAAAAAAAAATCTAACTATGAAAATTAATGGTGAGACTGAAATATTCAAATGTGGTTATCAACCGAATAAGGAAGAGCGAAGGATATTAGGGGAGCATTGCAAAAAATTATTCATATCTAACATTTCCAAGTCAAGAGGCATGGTTCCCTTTATGAATGCAAAAAGAATAAATAGTTTCAAAGAACGGGACAAGCGGTCAAAGGTGGAGTGGCATGACGGTCAGTGGACTAATACTGATATAAGAAATCGTCTAAGGGTGAATCGACAATATTGTTGGATAAATCTTGCAGTATAACTTAAAATATGTTAATTGCTGCATGATTTTTTGTAAATTATTATATATTTAACTAACCCTATAATTTAAATTCTAACTTTTATTTGATGCATGTTCAAGTTTTAGACTGAAACATCTTTAAGGTGGAATTTTGGACCGAACTGGAGTCATTGTCGCGACATTGCACAGAAGAGTGGGAGTATTCTTTCCCCATTTTGTGACGGTTTACCCAATCTACTGCGTAACCCAGCGGCTTAAACAGTAACTTTACCCGATTTTTTAACCCTTAAAACTCTATTTTATAACCCAAAACTATATCTACTACTAATTAAAACACCCATTAATCCTTATTTCCTCAAACTCTCTCAAATCTATTAACATCTCTTAAAACCTAAACCCCAATTTCCCAAATTCCCTTTCACAAACTTGGTGCAACAAGGAACGGGGATATCACAAGCAAGTAAGGAATTCGAACAAACCTCAACTATACATTTAAGGTTAAAGGGTTCCTAAACTCAATTTTTTACTATTCCATTGAATTCATTACTTAGATTGAAATACAATGCCTCCTAGGAAAGTTAGGCGAACCATGGAAAGAGAGTCATCAATGGTTCAAACTGTTTCTAACTTTTCAAATCCTAATATTGAAAAGTATTTCAATGAACTTCAAGGAAAAACATTCATTCAAGAGAGGGGATTTGATCCATCGATGATCTTGTGTAAAGAAATATGACCTTTGGTAAGGTATCATCAAGGGGAAAATTTTTGGATGATTTCAAAGGATAATGTCATGGTCCCCCTTGTACAAGAATTCTACGCCTCTTTACGGGACAACGAGTCTAGAAATACTGAAGGTCATATATGGGATATAATACTTGTGTGAGGGAAAGAGGTACGAGTAACCCCTCAAATAATTTGCGATTTCTATAATGCTCCATATTCTAAGAATGATTTCATTGATGAAACTGACTTATAATATTTTAGAGACATAGATATGGATATTATTATAAACTTTTTAACTAAAGGAAGGGGTGAATGGAAGTATCGCGTAGGTACCAATATCCTAGTATCTTTACATCAAGCTATTATGTTTCCTAAGGCTAAGATGTGGATTCAATTTGTTTGTACATGAATTGTACCTGCTTTAAATGTTTTTAACGTTAATGCCTTTAGAGCAATTTTACTCTATGCTATTCTATAGAAAAAGAAGGTATGTGTTGGAAAATTGATTCACTAGAACACGGGAAGATGCATTAGTAGCTAGAAAGTAGGAGTATTCTTTCCTTATTTTGTGACGACTTTATGTAGAAAGGCGTATGTACCTATGACATCCACTGAGCAGTCATTGAAACCATCTCGAAGTATTATCAGCGATACCTTGTTCCAACAATACATCGAGCTGACGGCCAAATAAATAAAAGACGAGAATAAGTGACAGCAAAAAACGACAGCTACACCCATGTCGTCACAAAGGGTGGCAAGAGCTCAACAAGACGTTGGTGAGAGTAGTCATACAAAACTAGATTGGATGATTCAGTGGATGCAAGAATCGGGACCAATTTTCCAATAATTCACAAGGAAAAAAAATCCGGGTCCCCAATTATACACCTGACATGTTTGATCCGACGAGTATGAAACATGAAGAAAAAGTGCATGAAAGCGAAGAAGAGGAAGAAGATGAGGAAGATGATGAGAGTGAGGAGATGGATGAGGAAGACGATTGAATTATTTTAATTTTAGAAAGACTTGTATTAATTTTTGGATGATTTGAACTTTGTAGGAGTAGGATTAATAAGTAGATTTTTAGTTTTGTTGCATTTTGTTTAACCTTTCTATGTAGGAACCCAACACGAAGAAGACACAAACAATTTGAGCTTTACATGATCAAAGAAAGAAGCACCCACCAATAGGAGTTAGAGAAGTCACGATAAATCGAGTAACTTCTTTCTTTAACTTTTAATGGGCTACACATTGAGGACAATGTGTCAACTAAAGTGTGGGGGGTAACATGGGTTATTTTTAAAGTTTTAAAGTTTTAAATTTTTGTTGATGTTTCATTGTCTTTTGGTGTGCTTGAGTTTGTTGAATTACAAATGGTTGGTTAGGAACATGTACATAGGTTGCTTATGTTTATGAATAAGTTTGACATGACAATAGGAGGTTTTAAATTTTTTATTATTAGACTACTAAAGTTCTATATTTTACACAGTAAATAGGTATTAAGTTATCATTTGTACCAAGTGGTATAGAAAATACAAGGAAACGAGCATGCTAGTATGAATGATAAATGGTTGAATTTGTGGTTGTTTGGTTGATTAAATTTGTGCATGATGAGATAGCTAGGGCTGACCTAAGGCATTGTTTGGAACACATCTAGAGCCAAAAAGCTATCCTATTTTACTCTACCTTTCATACCAATTTTAAGCCTTTTCGACACTTCTTGATGAACCACATTACAAACCCCAAGTCTAAAAATGTTAATTTGTACATACTCTTTTTCTTTGGTCCTGTACTATACAATTATAGACGTCTGGCCATACGTATTGAGGGTTAAGTAGATACATCACGATAGAGTTTGCAAATTAGAGTGAAATAGGAAAGATTTGTGTGATATAGGAACTATAAGTTTGCCTAATGTTTGAAACAAAAAGAAAAACCCAAAAATGGATTTAGTGCGAGTAGAAAAGTATTTAACCAGCTAAAAAAGCATTCATGAGTGATATGTATTGAAAAAGAGAAAAGTGACAAGGTTACAAAAGAAAGAAAAACTCGTTCATTAGTGCACAAAAACAAATAGGGCTAGCCATAGTTACTATGTCATGCTATGATTTCCTATACATGGAGAGACAATGAAGGTAAGAGAATAAGAAATAAGGTGGTGAGCGGGTAAGGGTCACTAAGGGGAGAAGAATAAGGATTAATATGATGTGCCAAACTATTTTCGTGTTTGTAACCTTTTAATGCTTACTGCTTTTTAATTCCATACCTGTCCTAAGCCTCAGAACATTACAAGTCGAAAAGCCCTATGTGACCTAAGTATCATCATACATGAATGGACATCATATTGAACATATGCATAAACAACTATTGGTATTATGCTCGGATAATCAAATTACTTGTATGATTTGTTAATGGATTCCTATAGGTAAGAACCTTAATACTTGTATATTCTATAACATACTAAACTTAGATGTTTGTAATCAAAAGTGGTAAGCCAACTACTCATCATGTTGAAATTGTTAATAAGCATGAAATGCCTAAGTCATATGCTCCGAAGTCAATGCTTTTATCATACTTGCTCAAAGGTCGTCACTTTTATTTGTCATCTTTGTTTATGTTGCTTGAGGACAAGCAATGACTTAAGTGTGGGGGAGTTTGATCTATCGTAATTTGGTGTAGCAGATTAAACTAGTTTTCACATTTCAGAAGCTTGAATATAAGCATTTTCGTTATGTTTTAGTTAAGTTTCTTTAGTTTTACTTATATTCAATAAAATCTGCACATCGAGTCTTTTATTAACTTTAAGGGCTGAATGAAGCCTAAGGGAGAGCTAACGTACTTTGTGAGTGTACAGGAGACCATTAGAAGGTATTTTGGGCCAATATTGGATGTTATGTCGCAACATAGAAAGCAGAATAGAGAAAGTGAGAAACTACATTCAATGTCGCGATATGCCCTTAATGATGGCTGCAGAGGAGCATACTGGTTGCTATGTCGCAACACAGGTCCTAGTGTGTCGCGACATCAACTCGGTGACGAGAATAAGACATGAAGTAGGGGTATTTTAGTTTACACAATCAAACTTAAAGCTTGGGAATGTTAGTTAATCTATAGTTAAGGATGACGGCCACCTGAAGGCTATAAATAGGCTCATTTAGCACACATTAGGGGGCATTCCATTAGCTCAGATTCTTTTCTTAGGTTTTAGATTTGTTTTCTTGTTTCTCTTAGGTTTTCATAGTTTAGTTTATTTGCTCCTTCAAGAGATCGGATTGTAAAGCAAGATTAACTTCTGTGGATTCGTTTTATTCAATATCAATCAGGCTTTCTTAAACTCTCTATTCCACTTCATTCCCTATGATTAATTATTTCATTCTTTCCATGTTGTTTATTGAAGCCATGAGGAACTAATCCTTCTATGGGGGATTAGCGAGTGAAGGCATGATCTCTTAACTATTTTTGTAGGGTTACTCAACTGATCAATTGTTTGGAAAAGGAATAATGTGAAACAAATCCTAGGCCTAACAAACTTGGGAAGTCATCAAGGTGGGAATTAACTCAAAATTTTTTATTGCCCATTCGCGAACACATTTACCCTGAGCTAGTCTGGACTATGCAGTCGAAAATAAGTAGTTCTTGCTGACTCATTATATTAGTGGAAGATCGAAAGATCCTGTTGAGGTAGTGACTAGTTGGTTGACGAGGAAGTTGAGACGATAGTTAATTGGGATTGCCGAAGCGAGTTGATCACCCATCCTCAGATTTGGATTCACTTTATTTATCTCTCTCTCTCGCAACATTAATTTCCTTTAATGTTTTTTTATTTTATTATTTTACAAACCCTAAACATATTTCTTAGTTTACTCTCTTACTACAACTGACTTAGAGTATTAATTAGATATTTAACTGTTTAGGTTAAGATTGATTTATTACTCGCCTCCTTTGGGTATGATCCTTGGAGTACTCACCTACTTCAATGTAAAATCTATATTACAACTCGATCCGTATACTTGTGGATACCACATCATAACTCTCTATTTTAGTGTAGTATTTACACTCTAGATGTTAGTACGTCTAGAGACGGTCATTCACCTTTGTCACTCCCCTACGCATTGGTTTCTGATCGCCTTCGAATGCACCAACGTCCAGAATAGAAATCCTACACAACAGATGTGAAAAAGCAGTATCCGCTAGTATACGGGTCAAGTTGTAATATAGTTACAATGGAGTAGGTAAGTACTCTGAGGATCGTACCCAATGGAGGCAAGCACTAAATTAATTCTAACTTAAACATAAATAGAACTAAATAATTTTTTAATCGAATTATAGTATGAAAGATTAAAAGAAGGATTTTAATAAACTAAACTAATAATAAACAAGGACATAAAAGAAAATTAAATAAATGAAAAATAAGAAATCAAATAACAAAATATATATCAAATTCGAGCATGGGTGATTAGCTCGTTTTGGTAATCTTAATCAACTATCGTCTTGGGTTTTCTTGTTTAATCAACTAGTTAATACCTAGCAGGATCTTCTGATGCGTTCACTAGAATACTAATTCAGCAAGAACTACTTATCTTCCGATCTCGCAGTCCAGACCGATTCAGGGTTAAGGTGTTCACGGATAAGACATACAAAATTTTGGTTAATTCCCACCTTGATGACTCCCTAAGGATTTCAGGCCTAGGGTTTTAGATTCTTCCTCTCCTGAATAACTAATCCATTAACAAATCCCTACAAAATAGCTAATTATTCATACCTCCACTCGCTAATCCCCCATAGGAGGATTTGTTCCTCGTGGATCTAGTAAACAATATAAACTTGAACGAAAGAGTGAACATAAAGAACAATTTCAAGAATAGAGTTTAGAAGAAGCCTGATTATATTGAATTTAAGCGTAGAATCCTCATTGAGTTTGAGAATAATTTCAAAATCTCATTTCTCCCCAAAAGTAAAATAACAAGAACAAAAATCTAAAACCTAAGAAAAGAGAAAACTAAAGACTAAATCTAAAGAGAAAATTTTATAATATGAAAAAGGTGTCTTGGTAGCTGTCGTTTACGGCTGCCAAATTAAATCCGCTATTCAACCAACACTAACTGGTAATATAGGGTAAATAGGGAATC
>CM025148.1:8335886-8347237 GCA_013467495.1 Gossypium gossypioides | reverse complement strand
AAGCTAACAAGCATGACAACGGAAGTTGCTTGAGGATTAGAGGAATTTAATCCACTTATTCTTAATAGTATTCCATTGTCATCATCGGAAGGTGTGGCTAATGTGCATGTTTAAGTATTTAATTAAATATAGAAGATAAGCTTCGTAAGATATTCATTGCAATTTAATGCATTGACAATCACCTATCCTTTTATACTTTGTGAGCACTTAGCATTTTGTTGAATATTCACGTTGGGGATCCTAGTTTATCATTATCATATTTTATCTTGTTGTTTTCAAGTTATTCTTCGACACCTTCTCTCACAATTTATCTTGTTTCTATCCATTTATTGCACTGACATTGATAGACAAAAGACAACCATCCTCGTGGGATCAATATCCTATAGACTCATATTTGTCTACTATACTTGCATCGATAGTGTACCCTTGCATATTATTACTGTGATTTTAAAAAGCCAATCAACCATCAATTTGGATAATGGGTTTAGAATACAAAAACCCTTCAATGTTAGATTTGATGTCCAAAAGACATAACTGAAAGTTATCTTTCCTTGGGCTAGTCAGTTCCCATCATACATAGACAAAGTCTCTAACTTAAATATGGTGTCCATGCTTGATACCTGTTGTTACAATGTCGCCAACAACCTTGATAATTTTCTATATGCATCATCCAAATCTCGCTTTGCTTTCCATGCATTTGCATACGATACTTGGTATTTATATTGGGAATGAATATCCACAATTAACATTGGAACTAGAACTCTTTGAATTGCTTCCACTAGTGGTGCTATTTCTTTTGCTATCATATCTGAGCTCAATTTGCGGTGATCTTGGGATATCAATGGAAACGTGCAAGTGTAAGGAATTATAATTGTCTCCTCTTAGAAATAAGGCTCTTACTTGCCACATCATCCGTTATAGAATTTCACACATGTTCCTACAAATATTACAGTTGTAGATAGATTCACTCTATAATATGAAAAATGAATTAACATTGTACTTTTGAATTGTTAATACGAAAACCTCTTTCGTTGGAAACTAAGTACAAACAACCAATTGCCCTGAATATTTACTAGCTAGGTGGTAGAACTTGGAATGATATGCAGATATTCTAGAAACTCAAGACCTTGTTGGAAAAATCTAGTTTAAAAATAGTTTTATGTCACAACGAAAACTTAAAAATTTGAAAATCGGGCTAGTTTGTGATATTTATATCAATAAACTTTTTCTCGAAAAAGTACTTATGCTTTATACAATACGAATCCTAGACGTTCTTGGTTTTCAACCAAAAAACCTTCTTCGTTATTATCGTACCATGAATTGCTTCAGGTGTGGGCTTGAACACTCATGAACCAAACACAGAACTAGAAACAATTTATTACTTTCAGCAGGAGAGTAATTCTCTCTCAGTGGAAAATGAAAAAATTATTATTCTCCAAAAATAAAATTTATACTTAGGAAAAATTTTTCACTATTTTCTAACAGAATAACAATATTTAAAATTTCTATGAATTGTTTTAAATAGCTCTACTAGTGCCATCTATTTATAGGGAGAGATAGAAAATTCTTAGTTGAATTAGTAGAACACAAATAATATTTATTTAATAGAAAACTAGTATTTTAGTTTAATTAGAAGAGGTGGCGGTACTTACTAGTTAAATACACTAGGGATGTCGCCCCTATATGTAATATGGGGGAGTTTGAGTATCTCCTGTATCGGGTCCAATTATATGTGCTTCTTGGACTTTTAATTAAACACTTTATAGTTTAATCCAACCCAATACATGTTTTTGTATTTCCAAAAATAAATATTATTAACAAATTAATTTAATCAGATAAATTAATTTTCCAATTAAATAATTTTCTCAACTCAATTCTAATACAGTTAAAGTCATGACAACTTTAATGTAAAAGAATATATAAGAAAATATATTTAATTTCCATATTCAACGAATTCACAAGGACTAATTAATATAATTACATATTCAAACTTCAATTATTTGATTAAACAATAATTTAAAAAACTTAAATTAATTCTCAAGTCATTTCTATACTTTATGAGAAAACACATTCATTTCCTAATGTGAGCCATTTCTCTGACTTAATCATTTCCATCCATTTTTGTTCATTCT
The DNA here is from genome assembly GCA_013467495.1 of Gossypium gossypioides. Taxonomy (NCBI): domain Eukaryota; kingdom Viridiplantae; phylum Streptophyta; class Magnoliopsida; order Malvales; family Malvaceae; genus Gossypium; species Gossypium gossypioides. The sequence goes on along the minus strand of CM025148.1, from coordinate 8,345,105 downwards.
ATTCATTATGCAATTCATTTTTTTGTAATATCCCACGCCCGACCTGTTCGACGGATCCGGGTATGTAGTGTCACAAATGGATCTATACTTAATTTGGCTAATATAGGGGCTATAAATATTCTAAAAATAAAATCATTAATCATAATAATTATTCTTACAACTCAGAGCCCTAGCCGCTTAGTATTTTGTCCCTAAATCTTTATCTTTAAACATTCTATTTGTTTACAATAGAACCCTCTTTTAAGTTTGCCTAAGGGCTAGCTATTTTAGATTCCAGAATCTAAGGAGGTTGCCTCGTAACACCATGATTCTTATTGATGAGATCCTCCAAAGGTAACCCCTTCCTGTGTGCATGACTTGATTCATCAGCAATCCTTACTCTCCACTCCATCTGGCTTAGACCCTCCTCAAAGTCCTTGATCATCTTCACAATCCAGTGATCATCAGACAAACTCTTATAAGTTCAAATGAACTTAGTGAGTTCCTTTACCGTATCATAAATAAACCTTACTACATAAGGGTAATGAATGAAAATTACTTCATGTTCTATCATGACAAACTGCCTTGTCATGGCGGCAGACTCCACCCGACCTTCCACTAGTCAGACTCCACCAGAGCATTCGTCCCATGGCGGACTCATTGAGATGTCGTATCCTAGCTATGATATTATACCCTTTTTACCTATTTTATCTGCGTCCAATCGAACTTACCCGTGTATACTGTCCTGACGGACCTATTCGTGTTAACTATCTTGGTGGACTTTATTCCTATTCCGTGTTTACTGTCTCAACAAACTACTTCTCTGTTGATACCATGGAGTCTTTCATTCATGGCCTTATACCGCTTTGCCATCCTGGCATACTACCTCATGATGCCATGACATCTTTCATTCGTGGTCTTACTCATCAAACCTAGTAGCCATAACATCTTTCATATATGGCCTTACACCGTATACCTTTTACCTTGCTGCCATGTCGTCTTTCCTCCATGGTCTGACGCCATTAATATTTTACCGTGTGCCATGTTACGATGACATCTATCATCCATGGTCTTATGCTATATACCTCATATCAAACTGCCCTGGCATCTTTTATCCATGGTCTTACGCCATATGTCATCGTCATAGTGTTACCCTGAAGGACCAATCGGTATCACCTTCGCGGTGAATACCATTCCATGATTCATATTACCCGAATCCTCCTCCTATTTCCTCCCATTCCCAATTCCCTTCCTATCTTCATGTAAGACTTAAGGTTTCCCACAGACATGCAATGCATGCTCAGATCATCATCATTCATGCTTATGCAACCATGGCTTGCTTAACAGTGTAAACCATAATAGCAGGTTGGAGTCTGGAACTCACATGAAACTTCATCGTGTCCTTAGCTTATCCATCCTTCTAGTTCCAGAGCTTCCATTCTCCTAGTAGTAACTTACAACCAAAATAACCATGGTTTATAATCAATATTATTGGCTTTAACCCATTTTATAGAAACATGTAGAATCCTTAGAATGGTTCTGAAATCCTTAACTTTATTCTACGTACACAAAACGGTTAAGAATTTTACCCGCTTGTTGGTTTTCCTACTTTTCTAGCTTCTTCCTCATTAAGTCTGCTCCATATAGAACCTTCCATGGATACTCCTTCGACCTACCAAGGGAGATGAAGAACAAAAGAAATTGAAACAAGTTTGGGAAGAATATCAACCTTGGAAAGCCATCTCCAAGCTATTTATAGACTTTTTCGTGCCAATTCCAATCCTATAAGTGCTGTCCATGGCTAATTATGATGTCCCCCACTAAAGAACCGACTATTTACATCTTAACTGAAGCAAGTTTTGTTCTCAACCATGTCCAATTTGGTTTCCAGCTTTCCTTTTTCCTTCAATAGAGGCCGCTAGCTTGCAGTCTCTTCCAATTTAGTCCTTTAATAAATCTTAATTTCAGGTTTGTTGAAAACCGGGTGTTACAACTCCACCCCCTTAAAAATAAATTTTATTCTCGAAATTTCACATCACACCAACCTCAAAGGCGGACTTAGGAAACCCTTCCTTATTTTTTTCCTCTTAGGGTTCACGTACACATCCGTCCCTTATCCTTACAAGTTCCCCGATCTTGGTTCCTTCTTGTACATTCTCATTTTCCTTTCGACTCTGGCCAATTGGCAGGTTCTTTTTTTTCCTAACGATGTAGAGATTTTCGCGCTTTAGTAGATATTTGGTTACTCCTTTATGGGTATTCCCTGTCTTACAACATCTTCTCACTTTCTTAATTTGGTGAACGTTCCGTGGAAAACTGCTTACCTAGCAACTCTTCATCCTTATCATTGGCAAATGCTTCTGCAAATCCTGAATTTGTTCATGCTTTAACTCCACCCGTCCTGCGGATCATTGACAAATTCTCAATTGTCAACCCATTGGCGTATTTTAATCCTTCTATTGCGCACTCTAATCCATAATCCTTTCTCCAAGCTTCTATCTTTGGCAAATGCTCGAAGATGAGAACTGTTTGACTTAATAGTCATTTTATTCCTGAAAAAATGCCTCAAGATTTCTATGCTTGTTTGCATGTTAACCTTACCCTCCCGATGGGTCAATTCTTTCTTATCATAGGGCAGCTAAGCTTGCCTGTGACTCTTTCTTTATTACCATTCTAGCGGAGTGTTATTGTGACTACTCTAATTTCGAAGTCCTTCTCCAATTGTATTAAAGGCTTTCTACTTTACTCCAAGAGCGTTGTTACTGAACAGTCCTATGGCTAGTTCTCTTTTGCGAGGGTTACGTCATAATGGATAGCAATTGGCATAGATTTCCCATCTTAGGTTTCTGGAAGATTTCCTCCCCTTTCCAATGCCAACAGTTGACTTCCCGGTATTAATGGGTTTGAACGATTCCTTTGCCCCTATTAATTTTTCCAAAATCTCTACACCTTCCCTTGACTATAAATAAACTAACTTGCAAAAAGATATTTCACACCTCCTCACCTTTCACTAGGTCACCTTACTTGGCATCTCTAACCTTTCCTTCGTCTTTCACCTAATTTTTTTCTAGAGTGCAGTTCTCTTGCAACCTCTGTCTTATGATTTCAAATTAAACCCTCTACTCCCTACTTTCCTTGCTTCTGCCCTAACGACAATTTAGAAAAAGGGTTTTCTGAATGACATTATCAACTACCTCTTTCTCCTTCAAAGCAGTGGTCTACTCATAGGAGATTACATGTCCCCGTCTTTGGTCAACCTAGGGTGTGTCAAACACTGACTTCCAAACTTGCGGAAGCTCTGATCCTTAGCTTCGTAGACTCTCTCCTAGATTTGACTTGTTATGACTCCATCCGCAACACTAGGGAGAGCCTATATTAGCGTCAGTTATCTCCCTTTTTCTTTCATGCCAACGGTCCGTCGATCCACCTCAACATACCCAATGAGTTCCTTCCACTATCGACAGGGTATAAAGATCTTTGTTTGCCCTTCAAATTGAAAGTGAAGCCAAACTTGCTGGACTCTAAGGGTTTACTCTTTCTGGCGAATATTCATGCATACAACTCCCTAGATTCATGGGAATCTATTTGCCAAAGTTAGGGGTTTGCCCATACTCCCCCCCTCTCTCTGCCAAGAATTCAAGTGGAGTCGCCTTCACTTCTCTTAAGGGACTAGTTAGAAAAAGGCGGAGACACCTTCAAGGTGATCATCACACTAGGAAATCAAAACACTCATTTTTCTTTATAACCTTCTTTAGTAAAATTTTCCTATCTTTAGTAATCGTACCTTTCAATCAATGTACTTTTCCTTTTTCCATATTCATCTACTCACATTTCCTTACTTATAGTTTCCATATATTTCTTTCAACATACATCTACTGGAATTTCTTCTGCCAAAATCTCTTAATCATACTTTCTACGTATATATATTTCTATATTGAACTATTGGGACTTACCTTTTAATTTGCCAACCTAGCCACATGTGTCCACATATCACATATATTCTTTTATCAATGTTGATGACTCAAGGGACTTTAGCCAATTTTATCGCCATGCACATGGGGTACTTCCTTTCAATATGCAAGAACAGAGTATCGACTAAACCTATAGCTCTGATACCACTAAAATTGTCACACCCCATCCCCTACCCGTTTGCCAGATCCATGTATGGAGTGTCACAAATGGACCTGTACTTAATTTGGATAATATAGCAACTATAAAATAGTCTAAAATAAAATATTCTAAAAATAAAATCAGTAATTATAATAATTATTCTTACAACTCAGAGCCCTATTCACTAACCATTTTGTCCCCAAATCTTTATTTCTAAGCATTCTATTTGTTTAGAATAAATTTAAGTTTGACTAAAGGCTAGCTATTTTAGAATCTAGACTCTAAAGAGGTTGCCTGGTAACATCATGATTCCTATTGATGCAATCCTCCAAAAGGTACCCCCTTCCTATGTGCATAACTTGATTCATCAGCGATCCTCGCTCTCCACTCCATCTGACTTAGTCCCTCATCAAAGTCCTTGATCATCCTCGCAATTCGATGATCATCAGGCAAACTCCTATAAATTCAAACGAACTTAGTGAATTCCTTTATCATATCATAAATCAATCCTACTACATAGGGGTAATGAATGCAAATTAATATAAATATAATTACTCCAAGTTCTATCGTGACAAACTGCCTTATCATGATGGTGGACTCCACCGAGGAGAGTTACTTGACCTTCCACTAGTCAGACTCACCACTGGACTGTATCTTGGACACCTCGCCAATTCAACGAATATTATCATTTCTTCTTATTATCCATTTTCTTTCATACAACCTGCCTACTGAGTATTAGTTGCCCTATGGCTTACTTGGCTATACTTCTACTCCTCCTTATTGTACCTCGATATTCCTTCCCTTGTCTCTTCCCTCATCTCCTTACCGAGACGGCAAGCTCGTATAGATGCAAGAATGGTACCAGTCCTTGACGGAACTCTTCCTCTTCATACCTTAGTCGCGACAGACTTCTGGACACCTCTATGTGGTGCTGACCTTCAGCATAACTTGCACTCTGGCAAACCAATCCTTATTCAACTATATTGTTCGTAGAAGGGGGATTACTTCCGGTAATCTTCCACACACACCAGCCCTTACTTGGGAACTCTCTTGTCCTATGCACGAAAGTCACTCTATGCAACTAAAATAGCAGGTTATCATTCCTACATCTATACGAGCTTGCCATCTCATTTGCTTGTTTCCTTCCTAATGGTTATCATTGTAGCATATCTGCAGTAGACTTAGTCTTATCAGACATTCTACCTCCTCTTATTTTCCTATACTTATGTCAACTCCCGCGTTGCCTACCTACCTCTAATTCTCGTTGGGTCTTGGCACGTGCTTTGTTGGCTTCCATATCTACCCTTACCTCATTCAACAATTTGGTGGATACCTTATGATCTGTTTACCTTAATTATGTTATCCTTTACCCTTCCACTTGTGTGCTTTCTTGAGATTCACGCATTGGCCTATACTCCTCACTTGAGGTCCTATTAGACTTACAGCATTCGTCCCATGGCGGACTCACTGGGATGCTATAGTTTAGCTATGGTCTTATACATTTCTTACCTATTTTCTCTACATCGCATCGGACTTACCCGTGTTTACTGTCCTAGCGAACTTCATATTTATTCTGTGTTTACTGTTCCGACACACTTATTTTGTTCTGTGTTTACTATCCAAAAGACTTACTCTGTTTCGTGTTTATTGTCCTAGCGGACTACCTCTCTGTTAATACCATGGATTCTTTCATTCAAGGTCTTATACCGCTTTGCCATCCTAGTGTACTACCTCATGATGCCATGGCTTCTTCCATCCATGGTCTTACTCATCATACCCGACAACCATAGCATCTTTCATTTATGGTCTTACACCATATACCTTATACCTTTTACCTTGCTACCATTGCGTTTTTCATCTATGGTCTTACATCGTATACCTTTTACCTTTTACCTTGCTGACATTGCGTCTTTCATCCATGGTCTTACTCCATTACCATTTTATCGTGTACCATGCTGCCATGACATCTTTCATCCATGGTCTTACGCTACGTACCACATATCAGACTGCCATGGCATCTTTCATCCATTGTCTTACGCCATATACCGTCGTTATGATATTGCCCCAAAGGACCAGTCGATACCGCCGTTGTGGTAAATACCATTCTATGATTCATATTACTCGAATTCTCTTCCCATTACCTCATTTACACAACCTAACCTTAATAATCGAACACCACAATGTTTCCTTCGCAAGGTCCGAAGCTTCTCTTGAGGCAGTCACTAAAGGTTCACTCATCATTCCCTTCTTATCTTCATCTAAACCTTAATTTTTCCCACAGACATGCAATACATGCTCATATCATCATCATTCATGCTTATGCAACCATGGCATGCTTAACAACGTAAACCATAATAGCAGGTTGGAGTCTAAAACTCACCTAAAACTTCATCGTTTCCTTAGTTTCACCTTCCTTCTAACGCCAGAGCATCCATTCTCCTAGTAACTTACAACCAAAATAACCATGGCTTATACTAAATATCCTTAGCCTTAACTCATTTTCCAAAAACATGCAGAACCCTTAGAATGGTTCTGAAATCCTTAACTTTATTCTATGTACACAAAAGGTTTAAGAATCTTACCGCTTTTTCCTCGTTAAGTTTATTCTATGTAGAACCTTCCACGGCTACTCTTTCGAGTTACCGAAGAAGATGAAGAATGAGAGAAATTAAAACAAGGTTAGGAATAAGATCAACCCTGAGAAGCCATCTTCTAGCTATTTATAAACATTCCCATGCTAAATCTAATTTTATGAGAGTCGTCCATGGCTAATTATGATGTCTCCCACTAAGGAACCGGGTGGTTCTGTCCTAATTGAACCAGGTTTGGTTCTTAACCATGTCCAATTTAGTTTCCAGCTTTCTTTTTTCTTTCAATAGAGGTTGCCAGCTTACGATCTCTTCTAATTTAGTCCCTAAATAAATCTTAATTTTGGGTTTTTTAGAAATCGGGTGTTACATTTTTTGTTTCAATGAGCTAGCGAAGGGATCAATTGGACATATATAACTAGGGCTCAAATGATTTAAAATTAAGTTCTAGCTTTTCGCCTATGAATTATAAACTCATTTAGCCATGAAATAATTCTACTATAGTATCATTGCTTAGCTCTCCCCAATTACATACCATTACGAAAGCTAATCAATCAGTGTTCAACAAATGACCTTGTTATAAGTGTGTTACCCTCTTAGAATATTCTTAACCTCTCTGTGATAAATTTCCTCTCTCAATATGATCATTTTTTATCATATAGTAACTATTACAACTTCATTCATGAAAAGCCAATTACTATCAAATAGTAATTAAGTCATTTACCACAAACACAAACAACCTATGTGTAACACCCCTAACCTATCTCCGTCGCCAGATTATGGTTACGGAGCATTAACATACAATTAGAAACATTTAAACATTTAAATATTCAATAATTTAAATCATATCATAAATTATTCATACAAATGCATATTGTCCCTAAATCGAGCCCTTGAAGCCTTAAAAATAGCTTAGAAGCAAATCAAGACCAATTTGAAACAATTTGGAAAGTTTAGGAAAAAGTTGCATAATTTGCAAAACAGAGATCACACAGTTGTGTGGTCAGGCCGTGTGCCTCACACAGCTAAGACACATGCCCGTGTCTCAGGCCGTGTAACCTTCAAACTAGGGTCACACGGTCGTGTCCCAGCCTGTGCCCTCACCTGTATACCTCTCTGAGTAGGGTCACACGGCCATGTCACACGCTCGTGTGTCAGGCTGTGTAACTCACTAACTTGCACCTTTAAGAAATCATCAGATGACACACAATAGTGTTGCTAGGCTGTGTGTCTCACACGGCTGAGTCACACACCCGTGTCTTAGACCGTGTGGACCCAATTTTACCTAAAATCAAGCAATTTCAAAACCATGTCATGCTTAAACATTTAGACCAATAATTCACACTTTTAAAGCACCAAAACCTCATCTAAACACACACATATATATACCATTCTCAAGACCCTAATTCAACTAACTAATATGTCATTCAAAGGCACCACATTATATCAAGACATCAAGCATCAAAACGTGAAAATATTATACCAATTCATACATGATCCCCTATTCAATTACTTACCTAAAACATTACACATATTAACCATTCTCAAACCAATAAATTGTACCAATATGCCATAGATATCCATTATCAAAAGTGACCAAAAGTACTTACCCAAAACAAGCATTATAACTCCATCGTATCAAATAAACTTCTAAGACACAAGTATAATAAAACAACCATTAATAATAGCATAAGCCATCAATACAATAGTCCTGTACATGATAATATAGTCATTTCCATACATGATAACCTAGCTCATAAATGAACTTAACCATGTCTCAAGTAATCATTTTCAAGTCCTTACCAACATACTAAGATAACTTTAAAAAACAAGCAAATCAAAGTAACCAAAATCACATAACTTGGTAAGGTACCAAAATGTACCAAACCAACCTAGCTTTCCAAAGCTTATACATGCCAAAACACTATTAATACATACACCATAATACCATCACAAAGAACCCTATACATGCCATTGTAAAACTTAGCCAAAATATTCAAAAAATACCAACATGTCTACTGGATAGTGTGATAGATCTCTGACGAACTTCCAACCGATCGAGCTTCCAATAATTTGTATAGCAAAGGAAAAATAAATACGTAAGCAATGAATGCTTAGCAAGCTTGTATAAACTTTAAACATAACATACCATTTCAATAATGAACTTTATAGAATAAGTATAAACCTTTACCAATGCCATAAGATTAATAAAGCCTATATAACACCATCAAACTCACAAGTTAGCATACTTGTTAATGATACATATGAAATCAACCATATATATATAAACATAACGTTTAATTCGTCATCATTATCATACGATTATGTTTCATTCCATTTGCTTACTTACCGTTTCTAAATGCTTAGTATAAGCCTAAACAACATCATCAAATCACAAGTTAGTGCACTTTTCCATAATATAAATGAGTTCATCCATAGCATAAGTAGATTTCCTATATATAAATACATCATGTAATTCATCAATCTTTTTATAACATCATGTTACATCTCAATTGTGAACTTACCATTTCATTCCCTTTTC
>CM025148.1:8325527-8335836 GCA_013467495.1 Gossypium gossypioides | reverse complement strand
CATCAATCTTTTTATAACATCATGTTACATCTCAATTGTGAACTTACCATTTCATTCCCTTTTCTTACTTGTTGAACCATCTAGAATTATATTGGATACACGAGAAAGCTCACACAAAGTGTGCCTGTACATATAACCGTAACATTTCCTTTACATCATTGCTCAGACGAGCTGTGGGTCGGAATGTAAGCTACACGATGCTGCTCATAAGAGCTGTGGAGTATCCGCAAAAAAATGTAGGACCTCAACCATCAGTAGGACATTCAAGGCCAGCACCCGAAACATGAAATCCCTAATGACATGTCACTTGTATCTTAAGAGTTCTTACGGTTCAACAGGGATTCGATATCCGTCAATTCATCATAATGTAGTCACATTCACATATATATTGATTCATTTACATTAAAAACAACATAGTAAACATTTAATTTAAATAACAGTATAATGACTACAGTTCATACTAACTTACCAGACCAAATTGTAGCAAAGTTTAAGTACAGGGGCTATTTGGTAAATTTCTCTTCTCCTCGAATTTCCACTCGTTCTTGATCTAAATTAATAGTTTCATTTCATTCATTAATTCTAATAGAAAATCAATTCATTTTATGCAATTAAGTCCTTTTTGAAATTTTAAAGAATTGCCCCCAACATTTTATTTTTTTATAATTTAGTCCTCAAGCCCAAAACATGCAAATTAAGCATTTTTATTCAATTTCATGATTAGCCAAATTGTTTGAAACCCTATTACAGCCCATATTTATTGTTAATTTATAGCAAGTCCTTATACTTTTACTAATTTCACATTTTAGTCCTTAAACATTAAAATTACCAAAAATTACTTTACAAAATAGTCCTATCTAGCAACCAAGCTTAAGATTCTACCATAAACTTTCAAGAACATCTCAAATTAATTAATGGAACATTCTACAACATTTGAAGATTTAACAAATTGACCCCTTGGTTAGCTAGATTAAGCTAATATGAGCATAAAAATATAAAAATCATTAAAAACGGAATTGAAATCCACTTGCATGAAATAGAAGCTTCACCGATTCTCAAGCTTAAAACCATGGTTCTTTCGACTGTTACTAAACCAAATGAAGATGATACTAATGTTTTCTTTTCTTTTTATTTGTTTCAGTTATTATTTAGTTTAATTACAACTTTATCCATTAAAAATTAACCTTTAAAATCATCTAATAATGTCGAAAACCGTCCATCATCAAGCCATAGGGTATAATTACAAATTATTCCAACAATTCACCTTTTCATAACCATTTGGCCCATTTAATTAATAGAAATCAACATTTGCAATTTTTACAATTTAGTCATTTTTAATTAATTAACTATCTAAACATTAAAATTTATTAGCGAAACTTTAATACAACCTTAATAACATTCCATAAATATTTAATAAAATATTTACGGCTCAGTTTATAGAAATAAGGTCCCAATATCTTATTTTTTAAAACCACTAGACTTTAGGGTCATACCACTTGAACCTAATTATTCATTCAAATAACATAAATTTCCAATTCAAAATTTATTTTAATACCATATTTGACTCGTAAATATTAAATCGTAAATATTTATGGACTCCTACGTCGGATTTGTGACCCTGAAACTATTGTTTTCAACACCATTGATAAACGGGTTTTTACACTATGGCCACGTTTACTTGTCATCTATCATGTAATGCCACCAATAAGATATCATTTACCCATTTCTTGGGTTATGAATTCTACTATTGTGAATGATGTTATATACTATAGAAGTTGTATACCTAAAGCACTAACTTTCGATTACATATCTATTTGAACTTAGGCTTTTACTTACATTAAAGTACACGAGTCACACATACATAGTCCACCATGCATGTAGGATTAATGTATGCCACACTATGAACGTTACAATTGACTAAATCCATAAACGGGTTTAGGATTTAGTTTACTTGGTTCATGTCCAACGTACTACCTGTCCAGTTAGTCATATCTATGTCTCTATCTTCTAGGAGTCATCTGCTCCAATGCTCAAGAAAAAACATCTGGCAATTGGACTTGGTAGATGACATATTAGTCTTTCAATTGGTTTGCACATTTCTAATTAGACTAAGGACATGTTTAGGACTTGTCTTTTCATATTAGGACCCAACCACGTAGTAACACTTAGTATTAGTTAAACGTTAGATAACCAGTGAGCCAATATTTGCTTTCATTTTTATTTGTGTGCAAAAACCATTGAGGATAATAAAATATTATTATTAAACCAATTTGTTTGAGAAATACAAGTATACAGAACGAATATACTACACTTAGGGCACCGGATCCAATAGTCCTCTCATATTGTCTAAGGTAACTTCCAACATACGGACAAGAGGTTCTAATTCCAGATTATCCTATCCAACATCAACAATATTTATAGGTGCCTCTGTCTCCAAAATTGGCATCACTAAAATCATCGATGGGTTCTCCAAATAGTAATTTGGTCAGATTCTCAAGGACTTCTTACTCTTGTGGGAATCGTGTATTCCAACAGAAGTGGACAACCCCTCACATTGTTGGGAATGGTGTATACTAGCAGAAGTTGACGGCACCTTGTATGGATTAGGAACATCACTGAATCTGAAATCTTGAAATTACGGTGCAAAATATCCTGATTGCATCTTCGTCTAGTTATATTCATTAGAGATAGAAGGAGTTTCCAACAACGATACAAAGCTATTAATCCACCCATATGTCAGGTCTTATGTTCCCATTTGCAAATCCACTAAAGGGGCTATAGACGAGCTTGGAATATCACCTCCATGTCCTTCTATAATTTTGTCGAGCTCGACATACAACTCAACTCTACCAAAACCATTAGACTCATAAACTGCAACCATTGTTTGTAGACCATCATCTGCTAAATGAATGATTGAATATCTTATTAAATAATTATAGGTAACAAATCTATACCTCAACAAATCAATTGGAGTATTAATTTTTCGACCAATTTTGCACTTCATCTCCACTAACTTGACGTCCTTTCTAAACATCATGTTAATCGAACTTACGAATTTAAAGATTACACAAATATATGTGTTACAAATCTTACCATTATAGTTCACTACAACATAAAACATGTTGCTCATATTGTAGTGGATTTGGAAGATAAAAGAAAGAAAAATCTAACAATTCTCAAGGAATTAAGGTGAAAAATATTTACTTCTTCCATTAAACTTCTATGAATGTATCTATATATGTAGCGACCCGAAAGTTAGTGGTGTAAAAAAAATGCAATTTCATAACCTCATTTTTTATGTTCGTGTCCATAAATATTTACTATTTAATATTTGCAAGGTTAGTATAAAGTTTAATTAAATTTTGGTACTTTAATTTTGTTAATCAAATAGTTAATTAAGGTACAATGACTAAATTGTAAAAGTGGTAAAACTTAATCGATTTGGATTTTTAATTAATCGAAAGACCAATTAAGCAATTAGTCCCTTTCTAAATGGATATTCGGTGGTGGATGTCCATTGTCATCAACTAATCATGTTAATTACAATAAAAGCTTGTTAAATAAAGTTAATTAGATTAATTTTAATTAGTTAGTAAACTAATTAAGGTATATAAGTAAACCAATAAAGGCTTGTTAAATTAAGTTAATTAGATTAATTTTAATTAGTTAGATTAATTTTATTCTTCCCCGCCCATTTTTAAAGAAAGAAAACAAGGGTTTCAAGTGTTCAACTTCGACCAACATTTTGGTAGGTAATTCAAATTTGTTTATTGTAATTCTTATGTTTTTGAGGTCCCGAGAGCTTGATTTAGCTAGCCCATGTACCAAATTTTAAAATTTTTAAAGTTTTAAAAAGTTTCCATTTATGAATACTTGAGAAAATTGGTGTTAATTTGTTAAATTTTAAGCTTAGATATGAAAAAGGACTAAGTTGTAAATTTTAATTACTAGTTTTTGAACATAGGGAATAAAGTGCATAAATTTTGAAATTGATATTAAATTTATGTAATTATTGATAATAAAGGGCTGTAGAAGGATGTAATTGAGATTGGTTTCGAAATCGAAGCTAAAATTTGAAAGTTATGACAATTTCGATTTTAGAGACTAACGTGAATAAAATGCAAAACTTTAGGGGGCATTATAAAGATGAAATTGAATTAACATATGCATATAATATGATGATATAAGTTATTTGGAATTGATAATTGAAATAAATTATTATATAGATCAAGAATTAAACTGAACCGAAGATAACTAGGGAAAAGACAAAATTACCCATTAATTCTGGTGATTCAACTTGTTTGCTCATTTAATCATGTAAGTTCATATGGTGTAGTTATATGTAATGTAATGTATATATGTTTGAATTATGAATTTGTTTGTGTCTAAGTGTAATTTCAATTGTTTACAATTTGGTAAAATAGGGTGAGATATAGACTAAATTGTGAAGAAATGGTTATATGTGCACCACCCTATACCCGACCCGTCTACTGAATCTAGATATCGAGTGCCACAATTCTCAAATCTCTTAATAAGCTATCTGGAATTGATAAATTGAAATGAATAGGGGGCATTATAAAGATGAAATTGAATTAACATATACATATAATAGGATGATATAAGTTATTTGGAATTGATAAATTGAAATGAATTATTATATAGATCAAGAATTAAACTGAACCGAGGGTAACTAGGGAAAAGAAAAACTTACCCATTAGTCCTGGCGATTCAACTTGTTTGCTCATTTAATCATGTAAGTTCTTATGGTGTAGTTATATGTAATGTAATGTATATATGTTTGAATTATGAATTTGTTTATGTCTAAGTGTAATTTGAATTGTTTACAATTTGGTAAAATAGGGTGAGATATAGACTAAATTGTAAAGAAATGGTTATATGTGTATCACCCCATACCTGACCCATCTACTAAATCTAGATATCGAGTGCCATAATTCCTAAATCCCTTAATAAGCTTTTACTCGATTATTTGCAACCTTAATTAGATTATATACATACCACTAAACAATAACACTACTAGCCGGTACCAAATTTTCATAAGTAATAATAACTTCCCAAATTTTAACATCAAACAATTATTGATTCATACATGTACATGGCACATGTTGCCCTTTTCAGTTTAAGAGACTCGGATCATTATCTTTGCTGAATAAGACTTATGGCTTGACTATAGTTACACTTAATAAATCTTTGAGGTGTGCCCTCCAAGCGATCTATTGTATAACTTGACTCTCTTGACAGATTCTTACAGCGTTACCCTTACTATGTCCTTTTTCATGTGTCGACTTGTGCTCAAACCTTCTAGAGGGACAAAACTCCCTCTTCAATCCACCTCGTAAGCTATCTAGCTTGAGAGATTTGGAAAATATGCAACTCTCCATTCCTTGTAATTTCATACTCACATATTGAACCTCTTCCTTAGGTTTCCATTGGCAAACTTGTTTACGTGCCTATATTCCCCCTCTATCTTGGCTTTCGTGAGCTCCTTTATTGACTTGGTGGTATATGCCTTTCAAATGTTCCTCGCCTAATCATCCCTACAAATTATCATGTCATTCGTTGTTCTTTCGATCCTAGTCTATGGAATACCTCCTGTGTGGTGAACTCCATCGTTGAGGTCTCACGTCTTACATTCTTAGCTGACCTGCCCACATTTGTTGTTTCGATGGACCTTCTAAAACACCATACCGTCATGGTTTGACTCAGCGTATTCCCTATGTTTAACATCCTGGCGGGCTATCGGCGTTCACATACCAGTGGATTCCTTGGATTGCCTTAGCTAAGATAAGGTTTTACAGCTTTCTTACCTTATATTTCGTTGGTCTTGACGGACCACCCAGAATTTATTATTCCAGCGAACTACATTTGTGGATACCATAGAGCCTCTCTCCCATAGTCTTACAACGATCTGCCATCTTGGCGTGATATTAGTTGATGCCATGGAGTCTTTCATCCATGGTCTTACTCATTATACCTAGCTACCATAGCATGTTTCATTTATGGTCTTACGCCTTATTGATCTGTCGTAATTCGGTGTAGCATATTAAGCTAGTTTTTGCACTTAAGGAGCCTGAATACAAGCATTTTTGTTATATTTTAGTTAAGTTGCTTTATTTTTACTTATATATAATAAAATGTGTGAAATGAGTCTTTTATTGACCTTAAGGGCCGAATGAGGCCTAAGGGAGAGCTAATATACTTCATGAGTGTGCAGGAGACCATTAGAAGGAATTTTAGGCCGATACCGAACGCTATGTCGGGACACTGGAGGTCTGATGTTGCAACATGGAGAGCAGAATGGAGAAAGGATGAAACTACCTTCTATGTCGTGACACTGACTAAGGATGTCGCGACATACCCCTAAAGACATCCCAAGGAGGCATATTGATTTCTATGTAGCAATACAGGTCCTGGTGTGTCACGACATCGACTCTGGGATGGAAATTAAACATGAAGCAGGGGTATTTTGGTTTGCACAATCGAACTTAAAGCTCGAGAACGTCAACTGAATTAGGGTTAAGGACGACGACCACCTGAAGGCTCTTTGGCACATGTTACGGATACCATTCCATTAACCTAGATTCTCTCTTTAGATTTAGTTTTGTTTTCTTTTGTTCTTAGTTTTTTTTTCAGAACTTAGTTCGTCGCTTTCCTTCAAGAGATCTAATTTGTAAAGACGATCAACTTCTGGGGATTCGTGTTATTATTTATATAAATCAGACTTTTCTTAAACTCTACACTTTAATTCATTCACCATGCTTTATACTTCCATCTATTTCATATTATTTATGAAAGCTATGAGGAACTAATCCTTCTATGGGGGATTATTGAGTGGAGGCATGATCTATTCACTATTTTGTAGGGCTACTTATTGGATTAGCTATTTAGGAAAGGAAGAGCGTGAAACAAACCCTAGGCTTGACAACCTAGGGAAGTCATCAAGGTAGAAATTAACCCAAATTTGGTATTGCCCATCCGTAAACACTTTTACTCCAAGCTAGTTTGGACTATGAGGTCAAAAGATAAGTAGTCCTTGCTGACTCATTATGTTAGTGAAATATTGAAAGATCCTTCTAGGGTAGCGACAAGTTGGTTGACGAGGAACCCGAAATACTCCATTTATGGGATGCTTTATGACTGGCATGAATCTATGTTGAGTCCAAACTGATTTCTATGACGGTGTATGATCTTTTTTGTTTGAGAGATATAAGTATGCTCATAGCCGAGTAGGTAATTAAGTATCCACAAGTGTATTGGTATGCATAGAATGGTTGTGGTAATACATAGCAAATTTTGGCGTGCTCCATGTTATTATGTTTTCGTGCTCATATGCTTGTGCTTGTGTGCTTATAATTGTAGAGTACTGAGAAAATATGTACGGGATAGATGAAGCTAGGATTTGGTAATGAGAATTTCTATTAGGTACCATCATATGGTGTTGCTAAGTGCGAACCGTGATGTACGAAGCTCCAGGACTTGCAAAAGGGACACTGCAGTGTTCAAGCATTAAGGTTAGGAATGGCGAAATGGAGGAATGGGTGGATGGATAGAGAAAATTGAATTTTTGTTAAGATTTTGCCATACAATGTTGCTGAGTGAAAATCATGATGCGTGAAAATTCGAGCCTTATGAAGGGGGGACACTTCAGTGTTCGAGCATCAAGGTTAAATGAGAAATGGAATGATATCGATTGGTCCTTTGGGGTAACACCATGACAATGATAATTAGATTCCATATAGCAACACCGTGATGATGGTCAGTAGGGTCTATGGGGTGACACCATGATGACGATAAAGTCTTTCGATGCGACACCTCAAAAAAGGTCTAATATGTAAAACTATATCTAGACTATGGCAACTAGTATAGTCCGTTGAGATAATAAAAATGGGATAACTCACTTGAATAGTAAACACGAGAACTTCCGCCAAGACATTAAACATGGAATTTCAGGTGTAAGACCATAGCTCGACTATGGCAACCAATAGAGTTTGTCATGACGTTAATCATGGGGTAAAAAGTGTAAGATCGTGGCTTGGCTATAGTAGCATATGTAGTCCACCGGGACATTAAACATGGGGTAGACCACCAAAACGATAATTATGGAAAATTGTGCATATGGAAAAATAGTTAGAAGAATAATGCAAGTACAAGTATTGGCAAGCAATTTTAGAGGAATCCACCAAACAAGGTGGTAACCATGAAAGCCGGTAGGGCATGTGGGTGATAACCCAACAAGAATTAGATATGGCAAATGGCGTACCAGTGGTGCCTAGTATGTAGGCAAATGAAAGAAGATTCATTCGAGGATCACGAATAAGGATCCGCCATTAAGAGCCGCCTGAGGGTGCTCAGTGAAACCTTGTATGCTAGAGGTTGATCATAACTACGTTGGATAGTCTATTGGATAAAAAAGTCTTAGTTAGAACCCATTGGCAAAAGAAGATGCTAAGAAAGGTAGTTCAAAAGATAGATATGTCTGTCAAGACTATTCCTATTTGAGGGAAGTATAGGGCAAGTATAACCACCATAGAGTTAGTTCCATTGGGAATTATTGTATAAGAAAAATCGTAATCTTGAATGGTAGTTCAGATAACAGTCTGCTAGATACTATAGGCCAAGATGGTCAATGGCAGATGAGTATGATACACCTTCAAAGTGACGTATTGCAAATAGGACAGATTACAAGGAATTAATCCAAATAACATTCAACCCGATTGTAGGGTGAAATGAGGCTTAGTCAGTCAGGGCGGCATGGGCCCTCATTAGTTAGCCTAAGTGATGGAACATCAGCAAGTCTTTGAAGATTATAGTAAGAAAACAGGATTCCGCCAAGGACTAGTCAATTTGCATTAATCGCCAAGGAAGGCATAATAATAGGGTCCTTAGGATGGTAGGAAGAAGGACTACCTCATAAGTTTATGGTGGAAAAAGAGAATCCACATTGGTAATTGACCACCAAATTATGTTATTAAAGATTAAAAGCCACAAGTAGATGGATATCTTGGACAGAAGATGGATAAAGGAAGAATGTATGTAAGGAAAGAACAAAGTCAGCAGTTAGGGAGAGACACCTGAGAAACTACGAAAACAGGTCGAATGGCTATAGGATGGACTAGGAGCAAATCGCTTGACAGTCCATCTATCAATGGATAAGCTCGAAAAGGAAATCGAAGTCAGCCATTCCACATTAATGAAGTCACCCCTTAAATAATCAGGGAGTTAAACGTGTCTAGTTTCTTTTCATTTACTACCCCTGCAAAATGGGGTTTATTTTTTAGTATTTCACAAAAGAAACTCACTAAGTTCTTATGAACTTATAGAATGTTGAACTGTGTTTGCAGGAATCGTTCGTTGATTGAGGATCTTGAGAAGGGACCAAGCCAAACCGTGTTAGACCGAGGATCATTGCCAGTATGGTGTCATGCACATAGGAAGGGGGTACCTTTAAAGGCTTCGCCTCGGAGTCAAACTATTGTAACTAAATAGTTCCTTAGGGTTCGGGATTTTTGAGATAGGAAACCTTTATCTTAATTTAATATTTCAATTGTAAGAACATTTATTAATAAGTAATATCGTTTGTTTTTAAAGTAGTTAAGTTCGAAATTTATGGTTAGAACCGATCCGGTTCAGTTGTGACAATCCATACCCGAATTCAACAATCGGGTCGGATAAGGGTGTTACAATTTGAATGGTTTATTTATAGTGTATTTAGTCTGAAATTCTAAAAATATTTCAAAAAGGCCCCTATTTGATCTCAGGTTTACTTTAAAGCATTCGTATGCTCATATAAGACCCAAGAAAGAATGTCCATGATATTCAATGTTATATTTCTCTTAATTGCATGAATGATGATTTTATTTTGAATTTGTCAGTAGTTGCTCCGGCAACGACTATAGCATCTCGTAGTTCAGACTCCGCAGTCAGGTCGAACGAATGGTGTTACAATATATGATATTCAGCCTCCCCACCTTCTATCAACTCATTCGAAGACTTGTTTTATCATCTTAGTCTTCCGTCTACTCCATCATAATCCTCCAATGTCTTGTTCCATTGTATTAGGCTTTCATGCATCCTCTCAACTATGCTTGCATGTGGGACAAGATTTTATTGCTTCAAAATCTTAAACGTGAGTCCTAAAATATTTCCCTTCAAACCCTAAAATGATTGATTATAGCTTCAAACCCTATTATCGAAACCTAAAATGGTTGGTGTGAAAATTAGGGGAAATTGAAGTCGATACCCTAGGGAGCCAACATCAAAGTCGACACCTCTAAGGGTTGACTTCCACAAA
>CM025148.1:8290406-8303227 GCA_013467495.1 Gossypium gossypioides | reverse complement strand
GATAAGGCAACTAAGTTTCCAAAATGACTTGAAAAATGGTTTTTTCGCTGCATTAGTTTAACATCGAGTTTTTTAAAAAAACACTATCAACAATAAAATGAATCCTAAATATACATGATCTAATGAATGAATGCCTTTAAGCTAACTCAAAGTACAACTACGATTTTCTTTAAAATGAGTTTATTTTAGGTCTTCAAAAGTAACATAAGTTAGCTTAGCCATTTCAGTGGCTAATGTAGCCTTCTCAATCTAGCCATAACGTCTAGGCCACGTTTGGGAGGTTACAATTTTTATCCCAAAGTTAATATCGTGACACATCAGGCCCAGTGTCGCGACATAGCAACTAATATGCTCTTTTGTAGCCATCTTCAAGGGTATGTTGCAAAACCCTTAGTCTATGTCACGACATCGAAGGCAAACTTGAGTTTTCTTTATTTTGTTCCCTATGTTGCGACATCAAACCTCCCGTGTTGTGAGGTAACGTCCAATATCGACCTAAAATACCTTCTAGTGGTCTTCTGCACACTTACAAGGCATGTTAGCTCTCCCTTAGACCTCATTTGGCCTTTAAGGTCAATAAATGACTCAATTTGCACATTTTATTGAATGTAAGTAAAACTAAATAAGCTTAAA
Source organism: Gossypium gossypioides (assembly GCA_013467495.1). Classification (NCBI taxonomy): domain Eukaryota; kingdom Viridiplantae; phylum Streptophyta; class Magnoliopsida; order Malvales; family Malvaceae; genus Gossypium; species Gossypium gossypioides. Next base: position 8,302,594 of record CM025148.1, on the reverse strand, counting down.
TAAAATGTAATGAAAATGCTTGTATTCAGGCTGCTTAAGTGTGAAAACTTGTTTAATCTGCTACACCGAATTACAATAGATCAACTACTCATCATGTTAATATTTGCTCAAAGGTTGTCATTTTATTATTTTTGATATATGTTTCTTGAGGACAAGCAATAACTTAAGTGTGGGGGATTTTGATCTGTTGTAATTCGATGTAGCAGATTAAAATAGTTTTTACAGTTAAGGACCCTAAATATAAGCATGTCTGTTATATTTTAGGCAAGTTTCTTTAGTTTTACTTTTATCTAATAAAATGTGTGAAATTATTCTTTTACTGACCTTAAGGCCGAATGTGGCTTAAGGGAGAGCTAACGTACTTCCTGAGTATGCAGGAGACCATTAGAAGACATTTTAGGCCAACACTGGTTGCTATGTCGCAACATGGAAAGTCTGATGTCGCAACATAGAGAACATAATGAAGAAAGTACGAAACTACCTTCGATGTCGCAACATAGAGAACATAATGGAAAAAGTACAAAACTACCTTCGATGTCGCGACATTGACTGAGGGTGTTGTGACATACCCATGAAGATATCCCAAAGAGGAGCATACTGACTTATAAGTCACGACAGAGGTCCTATCATGTTGCGACATCAACTCTGGGACGAAAATTAAATACAATGTAGGGGCATTTTGGTCCTCACAATTGAACTTAAAGCTCAAAAATGTCAATTGACCTAGGGTTAAGGACAATAACCACGTGAAGCCTATAAATAGACTCCTTGCGCTCATGCTATGGACACCATTCCATTAATCTGGATTCTCTCTTTAAGTTTAGTTTTGTTTTCTTTCTTTCTTAGGTTTTTCAGAGTTTAGTTTATGTGTTCATTGCATTCCATCATGAGATATGATTTGTAAAGACGATCAACTTCTGGGGATTTGTGTTATTATTTATATAAATCAGGCTTTTCTTGAACAACAATTCAATTCGTTCACCATGCTTTATTCTTCCATCTATTCCATATTTCTTATGAAAGCCATGAGGAACTAATCCTTCTATGGGGGATTAGCGAGTGGAGGCATGATCTATTGACTATTTTATAGGGTTACTCAACGGATCAACTATTTGGAAAAAGAATAGAATGAAACAAACGCTAGGCCTGACAACCCCGGGAAGTCATGAAGGTGGGAATTAACCCAAAATTTGTATTGCCCATCTGTGAACACCTTCAGCCCAAGCCTGTTTGGAATTTGCGGTCGGGAGATAAGTAGTCCTTGCTGAATTATTATGTTAGTGGAAGATTGGAAGATCCTACTAGGGTAGCGACTAGGTGGTTGACGAGGAACCTAAAACGATAGTTGATTTGGATTACCAAAGCAAGCTAATCACCCATCACCAGATTTGAGTCATTCTACTTTTTCTATCTCTTTAAATTTAGTTTTCTTTTATGTAATTTTATTTTATTCTTAGTATTATAAAAATCCCAAAAACCTCTCATTTACATTTCTATATTTTAACTTGATTAAAGTATTAATTAGACCTTTTAGTGTGTAGGTTAAAATTGATCTGGCCTTCACATCCCTTAGGTATGATCCTCAGAGTACTCATCCACTCTATTGTAAAACTATTTTATAACTCGACTTGTATACTTGCGAATACCACCTTGTTGTTCTAAATTTTATTGCAGTATTCACAATCTGGATGTTAGTACATTCGAAAGCGATCAACCACCCTGGTAAAGCTAATGTCACGGTGGATGCGTTGAACAAAAAGACAACAGTTGAGTTGTGGACGATGTTCACTCAACTTAATAGTCATAATGACGAAAGTTTGTTGGCTGAGTCGAAAGTCAAACCAGTGTTGTTTGACCAGATCAGAACAGTGCAGTTGGATGATGCCAAATTGGCGGGAAAAGAGAAATGGTTCAGAATGGCTTGTTAGAAAACTTTAGAATTGATTACTGTGATTTTCTAAGGTTCGATAATCAAATCTGTGTCCTCGATGTTATTGAATTAAAAGAGTTAATACTTCGTGATGCTCACGATGAAAATGTATCGCGACTTGTGAGAGTTATATTGGTGGCCTAAGATTGAAAAGGAAATAGTGTAATTTGTGGCTACATGCCTAACTTGTTAATAAGTTAAGGTAGAACATCAGGTTCCCACCAAATTACTTCAACCTATTTCGATTCCTGAATGGAAATGAGAGTGCATAATGATGGATTTCCTAATAGGGTTACAGTTATCTTCGAGCAAGAACAATGCTGTTTGGGTGATAGTTGATCAACTTACAAAATCAACCCATTTTATTGCAATCAGAACCGATTGGTCACTTTTGAAACTTGCTAAAGTATACATTCGAGAAACTATCAAATACACGACATACCTATGTCGATTATCTCTGATCGAGATCCCCGATTCACTTCAAGATTTTAGAAGTAACTGCACGAATCCCTAGGTATAAGACTTAACTTCAGCACCGCTTTTCACTTGCAAACAGATGGGCAATCTAAGCATGTTATCCAGATTTTGGAAGATATGCTTCGAGCTTACGTAATTGATTTTGAATCAGGTTGGCAACGTTATTTACCTTTGGCTGAATTTTTGTATAATAATAGTTTCCAATTGAGCATTTAAATGGCTCCGTATGAAGCTCTATATGGTCATAGATGTCAAACACTTTTTTGTTGGTGAGAATTATGTGAGGGAAAATTTGTTGGGTTAGAATTGATTCAAGAAACGAAAGATATATTTAAAGTGATCTGAGATAGATTGAAAACAACCTTTGATAGATAGAAAATGTACATGGACCTAAAACATCGAGACCTCGAGTTTGTTGTTGGTGATAAAGTATTCCCAAAGGTTTCTTCGTGAAAGAAAGTTTTTCGATTCGAATGTAAAAGGAAGTTGAGTCGTTGTTTTATTGGACCATATGAGATCACTGAAAGGGTGGGACCAGTTGCATATTGATTGGCATTACCATTAGAGTTACAGAAAATGCACGATGTTTTTCATGTATTGATGCTCAGTAGATATCGATCATATCCGTCTTATATCCTTTCGGTGGAAGAAATTAAGATTCAACTTGACTTGTCGTACGAAGAAGAACCGGTCGAACTTTTAGCTCGCGAGGTGAAAGAATTGCGAGGTAAACATGTTCCACTTGTAAAAGTTCTATGGCGTAGCCACAGTGTCAAGAAAGCGACTTGGGAGTCGGAAGAGACAATGAGAGCCCAATATCCCCACCTCTTTTTAGGTAAATTTTGTGGATGAAATTTCTTTAGCAAGGAGAATTGTAACGACTCGAAAGATTGTGGTGTCGAAAAATATGGTTTCATAACCTTGATTCTGTAAATCAGACTCGTAAATATTTGTATTAAATATTTACAGAGTTAGTTTAGTAGCGAATTGAATTTCAGTTAGGTAATTTCGTTGAGTTAGAACATATTTTAAGTACAGGGATTTAATTGTATAAGTTTAAAAAGTTGAATTATAATTAAATCATAAGTAAATTATAATCAAGGGACTCGTTAGGTAATTAAACCATTACTTTATTTTAGTGGATGGTAACATGATTTTAGTTGTTAGTTATGTTATAGAATTTTAATGTAATAATATTAGTAAAAAGAAAATAATAATAAAACATAAACAATTAGAATTAAGATGGCAAAGTGGGGAGAAAGAGAAACATACTTTCAACTTTGCTTTGCATGCCAAAATTGGGAAGAAAGAAAGAAGGAGCATTCGACCATAGGTTCTAATTTTTGAAGCTTAAATTGGTTAGTATATTTTAGTCCTTTTTATATAAATTTTATGTTTTTGGAACCCCAAGTTCATGAGCTAACTTACCCATATTGAAATTTTTGGAAATTTTCAAGTTTATGGAAGTTGCCATTGTAGAGAAAATTAAGTTTTTTTTGTTGTTTTTATAGATTTTGAGGTTGGAAGTGGAATGAGACTATTTTGTAAAGTCAATTGATAATTCTAAGCAAAAAGCACTAAGTTGTGCAAAATTCAAATTTAGGAGTTTAGTTGAGAAGGAGGAAGTCCTTTGGAGACTTTAGGAAAATTTGGCTTAATGTTGGAGGATTAATTGTGAAGTCATGCTAGTCCCGATTTTGCGGACTAAATTGAATTTCATGCAAAAATAATATAAATTTTGTTATTGAATACGAATTGGGTTGTGAAGTGTTAACTTATAATATCTGTTTTAATCCATAGCTACCGTCGAACTAGAATCCTCAAGGAAGAAAGGAAAAGACAAGGTGGTCGACAAATAGCTATGAGTTTACAATTTGTGTTTCTATAATCTGAACTATTTCAGTTGTTGCTTTTGAACAGTGCATTATATGGTAAGTTATAAGGTAAGCTACAAAGTTGTTTTAGTGTGAGATATTGAAATGGTTGAATTGGTTATTTGTGTTAAGGATTGTATCGAATATTATTGAAATATGAAACTAATTATGTTATGGAAACTAAATATGTTGCTATGTGTATATATACAAATTAGTGAATTATTTGGATTGGTGAAATTGTATTCTGAAATTAAGGAATTGGTTTATAAATTGAACCGTGAATAAGTTACCCTATTAACTGTTCGGGCAGGGCTAAGTATAATTGGCATGCCATAGGTTAGAAAAAGTTCAGGCTTTTATGACTACGTGTCAGAGATTGCTGGGCACCCCATTTTTTGGTTATAACGACCAGTTTTAGGCACATCTATTCGTCGATTTTACTGGCCAGCGCAGGGCACAATTTATTTCTACGAATTTATTCGTCAGACACTCAGTGCAAAACTTTGGTGTGTTGGTTGGATCTGCGTATCCGATTCTGATTCCGAGTCATGTTAATAGGGGAAAATGAAATGGAAAGATGAAATTGAAATGTAAATAGAAACCAAAATTATGATATGAGAAGTGGATGGAAATAAAAATGGTTGTGAAATTTGAATAGTTTTATATATTGAATGTATGAAAAGAAAGTGTGATAGTTCATGAAATAGTCATGTTTAAACTGAGTAATGAAGTTATGAAAGAAGGATGAAAAATTATATGTTTCTTTGCATTTTTTTGGTTGCATATTTTCTTTTAAAACAAGTAAATTAACGTTTTGTATTTGACCGCCTCCGGACGTACTAACATCTAGAGTGTGAATACTGTAGTAAACAATATGGAAATATGAGGCGGTATCCGCAAGTATACGGGTCCAGTTGTAATATAGTTACGACGGAGTAGGTGAGTACTTCGAGGATTGTACCTAAGGGAGGCGAGTGTTAGATCAATTCTAACCTAAACACCGCAGGATCTAAATAGTACTTTAAATAAGTTATAGTACGAAGGCAAAATAAAAGGATTTTTTAAGATTTTTATAATAATAAAATAACATAAAGAAATAAAATTTCAAGGTATCAAATAATAGAATAAATCAAATCTGATTGTGGGTGATTAGCTCGCTTCGACAATTCCCATCAACTGTCGCTTCAGGTTCCTCTTCAATCAACTAGTCGCTATCCCAATAGGTGATAACTTTTGAAAAGAGTTATATTTCATGCTTTTAGACCTAACTAATCGCCTATACTTAAGTAAATTTTGTTGTCTTTTAGGACATTCCATTTGTAATTTTTTATTGCATTAAATTAAGAGAATTGGACTGTTCTTAAAGGTTATTATATGTTACTTTTACTTATTTGCAAGAAGGTTTTGTTTGGTAGTAATTGGCAGGTGCAGGATGCGGATAAAGAATTAAAGGAATGAAGGGTTGTCGTGGAAAAAGGTTGGATGGTTTTCCAATACAAATGCCATTGCAATTCTAGGAAGAACAAGTCAACACTGAATGCATAAGAGTTTTAGCCCAATTCTACTTGTACCAGAAAAATTTTCCTAAAAAAGAAGGAAGAAAATCATGGGCTGATTGGATTTATCATAGGGAAAAAGCTTATAAAAAGCCAAAGGATGAAACCTAAAAGGGAAACGAAAAAAAAACAACAACAAGAAGAAGGAAACCCTAAAGGGGGCAAACACAAAAGAGGAGAGATCCTTAGGCAAACATAAAGGGTAGTAGTTGAGCAGTGACGGGAAGAGGAAGACGAAGGCAGTCCCTCGCAGCCACCATAGGACACTGAGTCGCTGGAGCGTGGGTTGGATTAGCGAAAACTATCGTCCTGAAGTTCTTCCGTTATTTCTTGATTACTCTTCCTGAACTGATTTGTTGAAATGATGTTGAATGATATTTTGATTTTGAATTTTAATTGCCAACCCATGAGTTAAATCTCACAAGGTTGGAATTACATAATGAAACCTTTATTTTCTTTAAAGGTAAAAGCACATATCTGAATTAATTTACTATTTCATTCAATTGTTTTTATTTCTAAATTGTATGCGTGCAATCCCTAGACATAGACGACTATGCAGCATGCCCATAAACTAATCTAATTCTTAAAAGGTTGGAGTAGTTGGACCATAATTGAATGATATGAGCAAGTACTCAACAGGTTCTTGTAGTAGACTCTAGACATAGAGCAACGTTCATATAGAATGAAGACAAAACAGTGCATGGTACAGTGCTAAGGCCTTTAGACACAGGCCATGTAGCTTGAGATCTAGCTCTTGAAAGAAGCAGGTCACTTTAGGTCTCTTCTAAGAAGTAGATTGAGTACGATTTTGCTAAGGCATTACTAAAAGTAAGGGTAGATTCTTAGTAATCCCAACCTTCCAAATCAACATCGTAGACCCTTTATCCTTTGCCATAGTATCTTTGCCATAGCATTTTGAGTTGTTATTTATTTGTTCGCATATTATTCACGTAATTATTATTGTAATTTCCATTGCATTTTCACTCTTGACTTGTCATAGCATTTTCCATTATTTATTAGTTACACATTATCATTCCTTTAAATTACCACTGCATGCTTATCTTCATTTTGCCATAGCATTAATCATAATTCGTCATAATAACTTGACCATTTTTATACCTAATTCTATCCTTATGGAGACGATCTGACTTATCACTTTTTTACTTGATTCAACGTGTATACTTGAATAATTCACATATCATTTCACATGCAACAAGTTTTTAGCACCGTTGCTGGAGAACGACAATTTGGTACAATTTGGTTTGGTTATTTTACTTAATTCCATTAGTTTTATCTAACTTAGTTTAATTTTATTTTTACAGGTTTGCCATCAGTGCATGAGAAGAGGCATTCCTGCTAACAAAGAGTATCCTTTTAACTTAGAGATCGAGAGAACTTCAGGAAGAAGGTGCTAAGAATTGCAAAATATGGCTAGAAACAACAATGACCCTGGTCTCAATGATAATCCAAATGGTCAAGATGTTAATCCTCCTATTCGTAGAGTGATACCTGGTATGAATGATAATCAGGATGGTCAGGACACTAATCACCATGTTCGTAGAGTGATTGATGACCGAGACAAACCAATTCAAGAGTATGTTGTGCCAATTTTGGATGATTTGAATCTAGGGATAGTTAGACCACATATACAAGCTTAGAAGTTTGAACTGAAATCGGTAATGTTTCAATTGTTGCAAATAGTAGGAGAGTTTGGTGGGTTACCCACTGAAGATCCAAGACTGCATTTAAGGCTTTTTCTAGAGGTTTGAGACTCGTTTAGACAACAGGGTGTTCCTAAAGACGCTCTGCGACTTAAATGGTTTCCATATTCTTTAAGAGATCGTGTGAGAGCATGGTTGAATGCTCTACCGCCGAGAACAATGGAATCATGGAATGATCTATGCCAGAGGTTTTTTGCTACGGTATAATCCACCAAATATGAATGCCAAGCTTAGAAATGACATAACATCCTTTTGGAAATTAGAGGATGAAACACTATATGAAGCTTGGGAATGATCTAAAGACTTAATTCGAAAATGTCCAATGCATGGATTTCAACACTGGACTCAGATTAAGATATTCTATAATGGGTTGAATGCCATACGAGGACGGTAGTTGATGCATCCACCAATGGTACTTTGTTGGATAAATCTTATAATGAAGCATATAAGATTTTAGAAAAGATTGCCAATAATGATTATTAATATCTAATCGCAAGAGTTGGGACGAGCAAGAAAGTTGCTAGTACCATGGAACTTGATGCAATCACTTTATTGACAGCCTAGGTATCATCTTTAATTAATATGATAAAGACAATGAAGAGAGCAACTGCAGTTCAGGAGATGAAAGCATTCAAGCTAGAATGTGTTTATTGTGGTGAATACCATGTATTTGATGAGTGCCCATCAAATCCAACATCTGTGTGCTACATGGCTATTTAAATTGGAATAATAATCCCTATTCCAACACCTATAATCCAGGGTGGAAGCAACATCCAAACTTTGGTTGTAATAATCATTGTACGTAGAATTTTAACAATGCTGCAAGATAAAATGCCTTCAGTGCAACACCTGGTTATAATTAACACATGTCGAGGTAAAATGTCCAACAAGGTCAAGTATCATCATCTATTGAGGACTTGTTGAAAGAATATATGGCCAAGAATGATGTCATAATTCAGAGTCAGGTTGCATCCCTCCGAGCTCTTGAGAATCAAGCGGAGCAGATAGCAGATACTTTAAATTCGAGGCCACAAAGAGTTTTGCCAATTGATACTGAGAATTCGAGATCACAAGGGAAGGAACAATGCAAGGCCATCACTCTTAAAAGCGGAACTCAGCTTGATGACGTTGCTCAAGATGCCACGACAAGAGAGGATAACTCGAATAACAACAATGTAAAGATCCCAAAGCCATCTGAAAAGCACATTGTACCTGAAAAGGGTAAACAAAAGAATGTTGCTGCAGAATCAGATCATGTTGCCAACAAGAATGCCACATCAAAACAATATCAGTAACTTGAAGGACAACCACCTCTACCCTTTCCTTAGCGATTTCATAATTCTAAACAGGATGTTTAGTTCAAAAGATTTTTGAATGTATTGAAGCAACTCCATATCAACATATCACTGGCTGCAGCTTTGGAGCGAATGCCTAATTACATGAAATTTATGAAAGATATATTGTCAAAGAAGCGCAAATTGGGAGAATTTGAAATTATTTCTCTCACTGAAGGGTGTATAGCAATGTTGATGAATAAATTACCTCCAAAGTTGAAGGACTCAAAGAGTTTCACTATCCCATGTTTAATTGGAAATCACTATGTTGGTAAGGCGTCATGTGATTTAGGAGTAAGTATAAATCTAACGCCTCTGCCTGTTTTCAGGAAGTTGGGAATTGGGAAGGCAAGATCTACAACAGTCATGCTACAGCTAGTTGATCGGTCTTACGCACATCTGGAGGGTAAAATGGAAGATGTGCTGGTAAAAGTAGATAATTTATTTTTCCAGTCGATTTCATTATTTTAGAATGTGAAGTTGACAAAGATGTATCAATTATCCTTGGAAGACCTTTTCTTGCTACAAGTAGAACTTTAATCGATGTGCAGAAAGATGAATTGACCATGAGGATTAATGATTAGTAGGTTACATTCCATGTATTTAATGCGCTAAAATGTGCTGATGAGAATGAAGAATGTCGTGCTATTGACTAGATAGAAATAGCAGTGGAGGAAGAGTTCACGAGATTTTACAACAGCAATTTTGATAGTGATGAAGATTCATTTAAGCAGAGACCCTTGTGTACTTTGCTGGAGCAGAATAGACCTTTCAATTTTGATGAACAATGCTTGGTAGCTTATGTATATTCGCATGGAGCTGTTGATGTCAAGGACATGAAAATGGGAGACACATTTAAAGTTAATGGACAACGCTTGAAGCACTACTAGGGTGCTCATGTAGAGCAAGACAAACAACCCATTGATCTTTGAGATGTTTGACTTCAACATCTTGAAAGTTCTTTTTATTTTTATTTCATTTTGTTGATTTAAATTTCTTTTAGTTATTTCATTTCCTTTGTTTAATAAACTGCAGGAGGGGAAAGGGTCAGTGACGCAGAGCCTCTTGAGATGAATCCTGCCAATAAAGAGAATGCACCTAAAGCATCAGAGAAAGAACAAGAGAAAATAGAGTTTGTCAAAATTAAGACTAATCGTGAGGAAAAAGAAGAAGCAAATCCCTCAGTTGCACCACTAGTGGACAACACTACAGTTGTTCCACCTCCTTCTACTGAATTAATGACTAAACAGGATCGTGAGATCAATCAAATTATTGATGAAATCACTAGATTTGATAATGAAGAGGAGGATGTACCGCTTAATTTACTTAAAAGGCTGGTGCATTATAAGATGACTGCACGAAAGACCACTCGCCACAATTAAAGTACCACTATTTAGTTCCAAGCTCAGGAAGTTTTTCTCCCTTTATTACAACTCATTATGTACATATATATTTTCTTGCATTCATGATTCGTATCTGTAAATGCATTGAGGACAATGCATCCATTAGGTTTGGGGTGTATTGTGCTTCTAGATTGCATTAGATATTTAGTTAAGCATGCGTGTTTTAGTATTTTTATTCATTTTTCATTCATTTTTCCATAGCATACATAACTACCAAAAAAAGAAATTGTGTAGACTGTGATGAGTGTATTTTTGTCTATGATGTTCAATGAGAAACTTAATTCTTCCATAAACTTAAAAAGTTGTGACAGATTAGGTGACATTAGTTTAGGATAGTTTGCTTGGAAATTGACCTCTAAAGTTAGGATGTCCTAATTCCAATTACAATTGATTTATAGTAATTTTCTTTTGTTAAACTTAGAGATTCTTGAAGCTAAATTTAGTACAATGGTAATACTAAAAAATAAATAAAGTGGCAATGTTTAAGGGAAAAAAATAATCTAAAAAATGCTATAAATACTCCAATGCTTAGAACTGTTGAGTAGGTCAACAACATTTTGTTTCCTCCATTGTGTTGTTGATTAAAAAAGCAAGTTTTAGTAATAGTGTGTAAAAATAATAATAAGTAGTATAGGGGCACCCCACTGTAGTAATAGGCTAAGTAGCTAACGGGGTAGTTATTTGCTCTATCCATCTTTGTTGTCAAAAGCCTTAGCTTCATGAGTGAGTATTCAAATCATGACATGATTGAGTATTAGAGAATTTAGTGTATGCTCCATTATAATTGTCGAGTCAAAGAATCATAGACAAGATGAATCCCCTATTAAAAAATAGGTATAATAAACAAATATGTATGTGTTTGAGTATGTATAAGGCCAGATAAAAAAAAAAAGAAAACTGAGTTAGTTAAAAGAATGAACTACGTAAATTAGGAGATACTTGCTATAGTGAAAGGTGCATGAGTACTTAGGATTTTTCTTTCTTTCAAGGCAAAATGTTTTGCATTGCCTTTGCTAAATAAGCTTATGAAACTTGATAAAAATTTTAGACATACAAGATTGTTGAGAACTGAAGTACAAAATACTCTTTAAATGGTCTAACAATCCAAAGGTAATTATGTTGCTATGGCAATTCTTACATTCATGCATATTTTGTTTGAGGACAAGCAATAACTCAGGTTTGGGGGTGTGATAACTCTTGAAAAGAGTTATATTTCATGCCTTTAGACCTAGCTAATTGCCTATACTTAAGTAAATTTAGTTGCATTTTAGGACATTCCATTCATAATTTTCATTGCATTACATTAAGAAGATTGGACTGTGCTTAAATGTTATTATATGTTACTTTTACTTTTTTGCAGGAAGGATTTGTTTAGTAGTAATTGGTAGGTGCAAGATGCGACAAAAGAAATAAAGGAATGAAGGTTTGTCGTGGCAAAAGGTTGGACAGTTTGCCAACACGAATGCCATGGAAATTCCAAGAAGACCGAGTCAACACTCAACACATAACAAGTTTAGCCCAACTCTACTTGTACCAAAAAATCTACCTAAAAAATAGGGAAAAAAAATCATGGGTTGATTAGATTTACCCTAGGAAAAATGCTTATAAAAAGCCAAAGAATGAAACCTAAAAGGGGAATGAAAAAAAAGAACAACAAAAAGGAGGAAACCCTAAAGGGGGCGAACACAAAAGAGAAGAGATCCTTAGGCAAAAATAGAGGGTAATGACTAACAAGTGACAGAAAGAGGAAGAAGAAGGCAGTCCCTCGCAGCCACCACAAGGCACTAAGGGCTAGTTTGGATGGACGGTCTGTTTACCTCCAGTGAGGTTAAAAACAGCAGTGGCGGTGAGATTAGTTACTGTAGCGGTGAGATTGGATATTGTAGCGGTGAG
>CM025148.1:8277834-8290306 GCA_013467495.1 Gossypium gossypioides | reverse complement strand
ATGTTTCTTGATATTTATATGAAATATATGACTAACAAGGGTGATGAGGATATGTGTTAGGGCTCGTGACCAAGTTGATTGAATGTGCCTTGTATGTTTATATTGAATTTAAATGAGTGGCAAGTTAATTACCATGTTATACAAACTTACTAAGCATTTCATGCCTACTCTGTTTTATTTTCCCCTATTTTATAGTAATTCGAAGGCTCGTTGGATTGGAAGCTTGGCGGAAATCACTCACAATATCTATCAGCCTATTTCGGTATATATATGGTAAATAAATTATGGTTATAATGGCATGTATAGGTTAATTGGCCAATATTGGCAGATAAATGAATTAAGTTAGCATTTTTGATAAGATATGCATATATGGGAACTTGGTAAATTAAGTAAGTGTGTATACTTGATTATATGAGGTATTATATCATGTATAGGACTTGATTTTGAGTTGGGTTAAATGACCTATAATAGCTTGTGAATGTGTTAAAGTGTTGGTGTAGAAAGATGACAAAATGGGATGAGAAATCTGGCTTGGAAAATAGCCTATTTTCGTCCACTCGAGGGTTCATATAAGAGACTTTATGATTGATTTCTGATATGAATACTGTATGATGTGGAATATCTTTTATTTGATCTATAAATTATGGTAATGCTCTGTAACCTTGTTCCAGCAACGGATTTGGGTTAGGGGTGTTACAGGAATGGTGTCCATAACATGTGCCAAAGGAGCCTATTTATAGATTTTAGGTGGTTGTCGTATTTAACCCTAGGTCAGTTAATGTTCCTGAGCTTTAAGTTCGATTCTGCAGACCAAAACACTCGTTCTTTGCCTTTATTTTCTGTCCCAGAGTCGATGTCGCAACATAACAGGACCTATGTCACAACATCGAAGTCAGTGTGCTCCTCCTTGGGATGTCTTCAGGGGTATGTCGTGACACCCTTAGTCAGTGTCGCGACATCGAAGTTAGTTTCGTACTTTCTCCATTCTTCTGTCGATGTTGCGATATTAGACCTCTTGTGTTGTGACTTAGCGTCCAATATCGGCCTAAAATGCCTTCTAATAGTCTTGTGCACACTCACGAAGTACATTAGTTCTCGCTTAGGCCTCATTCAGCCTTTAAGGTCAGTAGAAGACTCAATTCACATTTTATTAGATATAAGTAAAACTAAAGAAACTTGACTAAAATATAACAGAAATGCTTGTATTTAGGCTCTTTAAGTGCAAAAACTAGTTTAATCTGCTTCACTGAATTACGGAAGATCAAACTCCCCTACACTTAAGTCATTGCTTGTCCTCAAGCAACATAAACAACAATAATAAAATGACGACCCTTAAGCAAATATGATACAATTATTGACTTTGGAGCATATGACTTAGGCATTTCATACTTATAAATAATCTTAACATGATGAGTAGTTGAGTTACCACTTTTGACCACAAACATCTAAGTTTAGTATGTTACAAAGTATACAAGTATTAAAGGTCTCACCTGTAGGAATCTATCAATAGATCATACAAGTACTTTGATTATCCGAGCAGAATACAAATAGTCATTTATGCATATGTTCAGTATGATGTCCATTTATGTATAAGGATATTTTAAGTCATATAGGACTTTTCGGCTTCTAACCTTCTGAGACTTAGGACAGGTATAACATTCAAAAATAGTAAGCATAAAAAATGGTTACAAACACGAATAGTTTGGCACATTGTATTGGTCCCTATTCTTCCCCCCTTAGTGACCCTTACTTGCTCACCGCCTATTCCTCCTTCTCTCACCTTCCTTGTCTTTCTAAATATAGGAATTCATAGCATGACATAGTAACTACAGCTAGCCTTATGAGTTTTTGTGCAATAATGAATGAGTTTTTCTTTCTTTTGTGACTTTGTGACTTTTCTCTTTTTCAATACATCTCACTCATGACTACTTTTTCTATAAATTAAGACTTTTTCTACTCATACTAAATCCCTTTTTGGATTTTTCTTTTTTATTTTTGCATATTAGGCTAACTTATAGTTCCTATATCACACCAATATTTCCATTTTTACAAACTCCGTCATGATTTATCTATCAAACCCTCAATATGTATGGCTAGACATTTATAATTGTGCAGTGCAAGACCAAAGAAAAAGGGCAAATACAAATTAACGTTTTCAAGCTCGGGGCTTGTAATGGGGTTTATCAAGAAGTGTCAACAAACTCAAAAATTGGTACAAAAGGTGAAATATAAATAGGACAAATTTTTGGCTTTGGATATGTTCTAAAAAATTCCTTATGTCATCCCTAAATATCTCAACATGCACAAATTTAATTAATCAAACAAATACAAATTCAACCATTTATCATTCGTACTAGCATGCTCGTTTCCTTGTATTTTCTATATCACTTGGTATAGTTGATTACTTAATGCCTATTTATAGTGTAACACATAGAACTTAATAGTTTAATAATCAAAAATTTAAAATCACCTATCATCATGCCAAATTTATTCATAAACACAAACAACCAATGTACTTGCTCTTAACCAATTACTTGTATTTCTATAGGCTCAAACACACAAAAGACAAGAAAAATCAAAGAAAAATTTAAAAACAAATTTCCTATGTTACATTCCACACTTTAGTTGACACATTGTCCTCAATGTATAGCCCATAAAAAGATAAGGAAAGAAGTTACCCAGTTGATTGTGATCGTTCCAGCTCATATTGGTGAGTGTTTCCTACTTTGCTCATAAAAAGTTCGAATTGTTTGTGTCTTCATCGTGTTGGGTTTTTTTTAAGGAAAAATATTAAACAAACTTCAAAACAAAGAATTATGTATGTACGTATCTCTAATCCTAAAAATAGATTTACATCACTCTAAAATTTAATACAATCATTAAAATAATTATTTATTAATAAAAAGTACAAATAAAGAAATAAGCATTCAATTTTCCTAAATTCGTCTACTCCTAATCCTACTAGATTACTCTTGAATATTAGTCTTCATCTTCTTGAAATCCTCATTTTCTCCTTTCCTTTTTTTGTTTCATCTATAGAAGAACAAATTGCTTGAATAAATCATCACCAAGTAATTTCCTTGGAGGATTCATGGTTTTATCCATCTGTTTAATGGGTACTCCTGCCTTTTTACATAATTTCATAATTAGATAAGGGAAAAATATTCCCTTTCCTAATTTCCTCGCATAATCAACCATGTTATATCAATGTTCTGATACATATTTGCATCTTTTAGAGGAACCCATAGGTTATGATCGCTTGAATTGGACTAATATCAGACATCTTTGTTATAAGCCATATTATTGAACATACGAATTTCATCCACATCTTGGCTTTTGGTGTCATTAGCTCCTGATTGAATGTTTCAGGTATTGATGTAAAAGTCTAGCTACTTCCTTTTTTTTAATGCTAGATAAAATTCTTGCACCACAAAAATTATTAGGGGTTCTTCAGCTGGCAAACAAAATTTTGTCCATTCCCTTTCAGTTATGTTTTCCCATATTCCTTTGCAATTCCTCATTAGAAGGTCAAATCCCTGTTCTTGAGTAAAAGTGTACAATTGTAATTGTTGCAGATACTTATCCATGTCGCCTTCTTGAAACTCAATAGTTGGGCTTGAAGCGCTTGTGCTAAAATTGGTCATTTGATAATATGTTCTTATTATGCCTGCAATTTAACCTTTATTACTGATAAAATAGGGTTGCCTACAATTTAATCCTTATTAATGATAACATAAGGTGCCTATGTGACCTATTTATAAATTAGAAAGAAAGAATAAATTATTCAAGAGTTATGATCTAGTTCTACTAAATAAGCAGTTAAAGAGAAAGAATCATAATATAATTAACCTAAAATATTTCAATAGTTAGGTTAGTTCAGAAAATATAGTTACGCAATAATGTCAAGACATCCCTGGTGATGTCACGACTTCGAGGATAGATTCTTGAATCAAAATTTTGTTCTTTGTCCCCGACATTTTGAAGTGGTGTCGTGACATGATGACCATATTCCTCTATGTTTCATGAAATCAATACCTAGGTTACATTTTTTTCTTTATTATTCTTCAGGTTTGTTGGTTTTCCATTGGTTTCTTGGGAATCCCAAAGAGCATTAGACTACAAGGTTTGTTTTTCCACTACGGTACTAATAGTTCCTCCAAAATAATGTTTTACTCATTGGCCATTAACAAGGAACAGTTGACCCTATTTTCCGATTAACTCTATTTCCCCATGAGGAGTTACCTGATGTATTGTATATGGACCTATCCATCTTGATTTAAGCTTTCCAGGGAATAATTTTAACATTCAATTGAATAGTAGTACTTTCTGTCCCGGTAAAAATTCATGCGTTTTGATCTTTGCATCATGTCAAAGTGTACTCCTCTCCTTGTACATTTTAGTATTTTCGTAATCCATAAATTGGAATTCTTACAATTCTTGGAGTTGGAATAGTTTTTCTTTTTTAGTTAATTCTAGATCCAAATTTAACTCTTTGATCACCTAATATGCCTTCGTCTCCAATTTTATTAGTAACAGTTCTTACCATAAACTAGCTTATATGGGGACATGCCTAAGGGAGTCTTATACTCTGTTCTATAAGCCCACAATGCATCGTCTAGCTTGGTTGCCTTATCTTTCCGACTTGGGTTTACTGTTTTCTCCAAAATCTACTTTATTTCCTGATTAGATACTTCTACTTGCCCATTAGCCTATGGGTGATATGTCGTTGTCATCCTATGTCTTATGTTGTAGTTAGCCAATTCTGCTTCGAACTACTTGGTACAAAAATGAGATCCTTTGTCACTAATCAGCGCTCGTGGTGTACCAAACCTGGCGAATATATTTTCCTTAGAAATCTCACTACAGATTTTGTATCATTAGTAGGTAGTGCGACAGCTTCGACCCATTTTGAAACATAATCTACAACGAGGAGAATATATTGATTCCCGAAAGAACTCTGAAAAGTTCCCATGAAATCAATTCCCCAGACATCAAACATTTTAACCTTGATTATCTCCGTTTGCGGTATTTCATCCTTTTTAGATATATTTCCAATTCTCTGACACCTATCACATCCTTGTATAAATTCATAAGCATCTTTATTCATTTTTTGCTAATAAAACTCTGATTGTAGTATTTTTTGAGATGTCCTTTTTCCACAAAAATGCCCTCCACAAGGAGATGTGTGACAGCCTTATAAAATATCTTGTATCTTTTCCTTTACTACACATCACCAGACTAATTAATTTACGCATTATTGAAATACATATGGTTCCTCCCAAACATAATTTTTTGGTTCATGGGCTATCCATTTTTTCTGTTGCCAAGATGCATGTGCTGGGAAGACCCCCTTGTAATGTAACTAACATAATCCGCATACCATGGTGTTAGATGCTTACCTGGTCTTGATTGATTAATGTCTACTCTGAATAATTGTTCATCTGCAAAGGTCTCTTTAATGTCTTCAATTCCCTCCTCTTGTAAATGGTTTTTCAATTCTGGATAGGCGATCTGCAATTTGATTCTCAGTCCCATTCTTGTCCATTATCCACAAATTAAATTCTTAAAGTACTAAAACCCATCTCATTAGTCTGGCTTTTGTTTCTTTTTTCTTCATAACATATTTTAGCGCAAAGTGATCATTATACACAAATACTCGATTTGTCATAAAGTAGGGTCAAAAATTTTCACATGCAAACATTACTACCAACATCTCTTTCACGGTTGTAGTGTAGTTCCACTATGCTGAATTTAGTGTTTTGCTAGCATAATGAATAGCCCCAAATAGATTATTCTACTTTTGTCCTAAAACTGCACCTACTGCATAATCACTAGCATCACACATAATAATAAAAGGTTCCGACCAATTTGGGGTAGTGATTATAGGAGTAGATACGAGTTTTTCTTTTATTACCTCAAAAGCTTTGACGCAACTTTGGTCAAATATGAAAGGTATCTCTTTTTGGAGAAGTTGATTCAGAGGTTTACACATATGAGAAAAATCTTTTATAAATTTCCGATAAAATCTTGCATGGCCTAAAATATTTTGAACATCTTTAACATTTGTCGGATTTGGAAGATGCTTGATAACTTTTATTTTGGCTTTATCTACTTCCAAACCTTTTCTTGATATCTGATGCCCTAAGACCAATCCTTCTTTCACCATGAAATGGCATTTTTCTTAGTTGAGCACCAGGTAAGTTTCCTGGAATCTTTTTAACACTTTTTCGAGGTTATCCAGGCATTCTTAAAAAGAGTCCCCATATACGGAAAAATTGTCCATAAATACATCTAACCCCTCTTCTAACATATTAGCAAAAATCGCGATCATGCATCTCATGAAGGTTGTTGGAGTATTATATAGGCCAAAAGGCATTCTTTTAAAGGCATACATATCAAAAAGGCAGGTGAAAGTAGTTTTCTCTTGATCATTGGGATGAATTGGGATTTGATGATACCTTGAATACCCATCAATAAAGCAATAATATTCTTTTCTCGCTAACTGATCAAGCATTTGGTCGATAAAGGGTAATGGGAAATAGTCATTTTTTATTGCATCATTCAGTTTCCGATAATCAATGCATATTTTCAAATCTGTAACTGTTTGAGTGGGAATTAACTCATTGTCATCATTCTTGACTATATTTAGACCTCCCTTCTTTGGAACACACTGGGTTGGGCTAACCCATTCACTATCAAAAACAGCGTAAACAATACATGCATCAAACCATTTAAGCAAATCCTTTTTGACCACCTCATTCATGACTTAATTAAGTCTACGCTGAGCATCTAACACAAGTTTTTTTCCTTCCTCTAATCTGATCTTGTGTTGGAAAAATACAGGATTGATTCCTTTAATATCAGCAATTGTCCATCCTATTGCTTTTTTTATGCATTTTTAGGACATTTAATAAGGCCTCTTCTTGTTTTGCATCTAAACTTGTGGCAATAATTACTAGTAAAGTATTTTGTTTCCCCAGATATCCATACTTTAAATGGTTGGGCAATAGCTTTAGTTATAATTTTGGGGTTTGACAATAGATGTTACCATATTCACTGAGTTTGGGATAATTTGCTCCGGCTATTCCTTATTCTATCTTTACCAGTCCAATTGAGATACCATGTGATGATTCTCTTGTTCCTCTTCTGTTTCGTAACCTGTTGATTCTTTCGTATTGAGCTCCAATTGATAACATTCTTGCTCTCTATTTCCTATAGATTCCAGTTTTTGATTTCGTATTTCAGGACATTCTTTCCAGGTTCATTCATTGATGTTGTATCTTTCCAATATTTCCATTACTTCTTATTGAGTTTTTGTCCAAATACTTCCCCCCGTCATGATATCAAATTTTCGTCTATTATGACTATCCAACCCGTAGTAAAAATGTTATATTTAAACTGTAAAATGTATTCCTCCACCTAATATAGATCTAAGGATTTCCTTGAACCTTTCCCACGCTTGTCCTAAAGTTTCAGCGATACCCTACTAAAATTAAAATAACTGCAAGTAGATACTTAGTACCTTAGTCATAAGCAACACCCGGCAAAAGAATAACTGCACGAAATTGTTCCATGTAGTGATAGTGTCTGGAGGAAGTGCCTCTAGCCACATTTTTCCTTTCCCTCTAACGCAAATGGAATCAACGGTAACTTTATAGTCTCAGGTGGAATTCCTACATAACTAACAGTGTTGCATATAAGGTCAAATTTTCGCAAGAATGTGATAGGATCTTCAATGGCGTGATTGGCGAACTTGACATTATTGGAGATCCATGTTAGTAAAGCAGGACTTAATTCAAAATGTGAATTATGGATAACATGTTGGGAAATGCTAGAACTTAGCCAATTTACATCAAATAATTCCCTAGAACCTGCATACTGTTAGTAACTTATGTGTAAATCGTATCTATAACTTAAAAATTTCCTAATTATTCTAATTAAGTGCAAGAATTAAAATTAATCTAGTGAAATTGCCTCCCCAACAACGACGCCAACAATTGACCACCTCTAGACATACTAATGTCCAGAATGTGAATACTATAATAAAATATAAATTGACAAGGCAGTATTCGCATGTAGACAAGCCGAGTTGTAATATAGTGTTACAACGAAGTATGTGAGTACTTCGAGGATCATATCCAAGAGAGGCGAAGGCTAGATCAATTTTAACCTACACACTAAAATATCTAAATAATCATTTAATTAAGTTATAACCCGAAAACGTAAATAAGATATTTTTGGGATTTTTATAGTACTTAATAATAAATAACATAAAAGAAAACTAAATTTCAAGAGATAAAAAAGTAAAAGGAATCAAATCTGATGATGAGTGATTAGCTTGCTTCGACAATCCTAATCAACTGTCGTTTTCAGTTCCTCGTCAACTAACTAGTCGCTACCCTAGTAGGATCTTTCGATCTTCTACTAACATAAAGAGTCAGTAAGGACTACTTCTCTTCGGACCTCATAGTCCAAACTAGCTTGGGGTAAAGGTGTTCACGGATGGGCAATACCAATTTTGGGTTAATTCCTACCTTGATAACTTCCCGAGGTTGTCAGGCCTAGGGCTTGTTTCACACTCTCTCTTTTCCAAACAGTTGACCCGTTGAGTAACCCTACAAAATAGTTAATAAATCATGCCTCCACTCACTAATCCCCCTTAGAAGGATTAGTTTCTCATGGCTTTCATAAACAACATGGAATAGATGGAAGAATAAAACATGATCAATGAATTGAAATGTAGACTTTAAGAAAAGCCTGATTTATATAAATAATAACACGAATCCCTAGAAGTTGATCGTCTTTACAAATTAGATCTCTTGAAGGAAAGAAATGAACAAATAAACTAAACTCTAAAAGACTTAAGAAAGATAGAAAACGAAACTAAATCTAAAAAAAGAATTTAGGCTAATGGAATGGTGTCCATAACATGTGCGAAATGAGCCTATTTATAACCTTCAGGTGGTCGTCGTCCTTAACACTCGGTTAGCTGATGTTCCCAAGTTTTAAGTTCAATTGTACAAGCCCTCGTATTTATTTTCCATCCCAGAGCCGATGTCGCGACACAACAGGACCTGCGTCGCGACATCGAAGTCAGTATGCTTTTTCTTGGGATGTCTTTAGGGGTATGTCGCGACACCCTTAGTTAATGTTATGACATCGGAGGAAGTTTCATACTTTCTCTATTTTTCTCTCTATGTTGCAACATTGGGCCTCCTGTGTTGCGACATAGCATCCAGTATCGACTTAAAATGCCTTATAGTGGTCTCTTACACACTCACGAAGTACGTTAGCTATAAGTAAATCTAAAGAAACTTAACTAAAATATAATGAAAATGCTTGTATTTAGGCTCCTTAAGTGTGAAAACTAGTTTAATCTACTACACCGAATTACGGCAGATCATGTACACATAGACTTAATTTGCCATCAAGTAAAATTGAAACTTTTCACATGCGAACACCACGACTAGCATTTCATTCTCAACTTTCATGTAGTTACATTGCGCTAAATTAAACATCTTGCTCGCGTAGTGGATGGCATGAAAGATCTTGTCCCTTTTTTGTCCTAACACTGCCCCCACCATATAATTGTTAGCATCACACTTAATCACGAAGGGCTCACTCCAATTCAGACTTGTTATGATAGGAGTCGATACCATTTTTTGTTTCAACACCTTAGAAGCTTGATTGCATGCTTTTTAAAAAACAAAAAGGAACGTTCTTTTGGAGGAGATGTGTCAAGGGTTTAACGATTTAGGAGAAATCCTTAATGAAACTTTGGTAGAACCTCGCATGCACAAGAAAGTTCCAAATTCTGCAGACCGTATATAAACACATCCAATCCGTCCTCTATCTTGTCAGTAGAGATCAATGTTGTGCAACGTATTAATGTAGCTGTGGCATTAAATAAGTCAAAGGGCATTCTTCGAAAAGCATAAGTCCCAAAGGGACAAGTGATTGTGGTCTCCTCTTGATCATCAGGGTGAATCGAAATTTGATGGTATCTAGAGTAGCCATCAAGGAAACAATAGTAGTTTTTCCTTGTAAGCCTATCCAACAACTAGTCAATGAATGGTAAGGGAAAGTGATACTTCCGGGTGGCATCATTGAGTTTTCTATAATAAATGCAAACGCGCTATCCAGTTACAGTGTGAGTCAGAACTAATTCATTCCTTTCATTGGGGACCATAGTCAAGCCACCTTTTCTCGGAACACACTGAGTTGGACTAACACACTAACTATTGAAAATGGCATACACAATACCTGTATCAAGCCATTTTTTTAATTTCTTTTTCACAACCTCCTTCATCATTGGATTTAATATCCTCTAGGCATCCAATGTTGGGTTTTTTCCTTCTTCTAACTTGATTTTATGTTGACACAGTGTTGGCCTTATACCCTTGATATCAACTATGGTCCATCCAATGGCTTTCTTATGTGCCTTTAACACTTGAAGAAGGGCCTCTTTTTGTTCCAGAATTAATTGAGCAAAGATGATCACCGGTAACATGTTGTTCTCCCAAAAATACCCATACTTCAAATTTTTAGAAAGAGGTTTCAAATATAATCGCGGTGGTTTAACTATAGAAGGGATCATTTTTTCGGAGCTATCTTTCAGAGGCCCCAACGGTTCCTTGCGATGCCTCCGCCAATCTAAGTGTTTATCCCAAACTTTGCATAATTGGTTGCAAATTGATAATTTAAAATATAATTCTATAAAAAATGCTTGCTGGTCGGGCATGGCCAAATGACCTTATAAGAGAAATAAAAGATGTTGAGCTAGGTACGTATCCTAAAGTATTAACCGAGTGTCTAAGCCCCTTATCGGGATTGTTTGTATGCAAAATTTCTATTTCTAATTGTCTGTTTGGATGCCATGGTTATGGATTATTGGATGTAGGTTGTGACATGTTTTGAAATGATAATATATTGTGAATATTGGTTAATAGATGCATGTGTAATGTTTGACATGCTATGACATTGTTCAATTGTATACTCGTATGACTTGATTATATTGTATGTCACATACCAGTGAGATTGTTAAATGGGTTGACTGACTATATACAAATTTAAAATTGAATATGTTACTAAAAGCATGTATGAATGTCAATGTTACTATTAAATGAAAGTGTGCAATGCATACATCGACATTGAATATTGATATGTATGTTAAGCATGCCATTGTACTGAAATAGTGACTGAAAACATGATTTGCTTACCGATTTTTTGTCATATTACATCTGCATAGAGTGGGTAATTGTTGTTGACAGAGAAGTTTCATGATGATCTAGCGACATTTAAATTTCACAATATTGTTGTTAGTGCACTGAACCGAAGATTTGAGGAGATTGGGCGATTTATCGCATTTTTTTCCGCAATATCTGTATACCGTTATTGGAGGTTTTAACCATAATGAGCTTAAGCCCTTACTATTTGGGAGTTCGGATGATGGGTTATAGGGAACTTGTGATGTGTAGTGGATAGTTGGATAGGAAGCTTTGCATTGCATCATTTGCATCACCCCATGCTCATACACTATTTGATACCGTATGATAATTACTATGCATCAACATGAATTTGCAATGTTGGCTCTGTGATTTCTGTTAACATTTATGTGTACTGTTTGATGAAATGTTACATTTATTATAGATATTGTATGAATGATTCTCTGCGTTACCATGGTTGAATGTATGTCTATTTAAACAATTATTTGACTCACACTGAGTTTTCATAAGCTCACCCTATTAATCTTAAACTTTTCAGGAAACCTTCATAACTAGGATCAGACCCATCATATGAAGCATCAACTTGGACATCGAATTATTCTTTTTTAAGTTTATTATTTTGATCGGAGTTTTTCCTTTGGTTTTGGCATGTAACCATGTTTATTTGGACTGTGGCTTGATGATTTCTTTTTTTAGGGTTTTTTGCATGCATGGATTATTGAAACGTAATAACCGGTAAAAGCATGATATTTGGCCTAAGTAAAATCTAACATTGTTCATCAATTTCTACTGCATTAATTGACATCGAATTTTTAAAAACCAAAGCAACGAAGGAATGTTTTTTTTTTCAAAAATATCATTATCGATGATAAAATAATTCTTAAGTGTAGATGACTTAATAAATGTATTTTTTTTTATTTACTTCAAGATACAATTGTAGTTTTCCTAAAATAAGTTGATTTAAGGTTTTTAAAAGAGTTGTAGGTTAGCTTAGTCATTTTGGTGGCTAATGTAGCTTTCTCAATCTGGCTATAACATCTAGGCCAGGTTTGGGAGGTTATAGTAGGTCTCATGAACTTACCTTGATAGGAAATTGTATTGTTCATTTGACATTTATTATATATATATTTTTTGTTTTATGCATGCTTAGTAAAATTATTTATAAATATCTCTAGTTATGTTAATTCTTTGAATTTCTCTATGAAAACTTGTTTGAAAGAATTCTTGTGGTCAAATTAGCTTGTTCA
>CM025148.1:8265976-8277799 GCA_013467495.1 Gossypium gossypioides | reverse complement strand
TTTGAATGCCTTAGTAAATTTGCCTTACATGTAGTAAGTTCGCCTTACATTAATTTCTTTTTGTTCTTAAACATGTTTTTTTTTTAATTTTATATATGTGTATTATATATGGGTTTTATTATGTTAATATATGATAAAGATGTTAATTTTATTGGTTTTCCTTTTTCTTTAAGCTTAGCATGACATTTATATGTCATTTGTATCGATAAAAGTATGCCCTTTTGGTCTTCTAGGCTCTTTGTTCTGTATCGATACTTGAGGCCTTCTTGCGATACAAGTGCCTAAGTATCAGTAGTTTTGAGCATATATATTCTTTTTCTCTCATCTCCATCAATTGGTTCCCTTTCCTACCCTACAGATCTCCATTTTTTTTCTCAAATTTATTCAAAACTAGCGCATTCCACATGTATTCCATCACTTTCCACAAAATATTTTAAATAAAATCTTCAACATTTAATCTTTTTCTCCAATTTTTCAGGTATCAAAATCAAACCCTATCCTTCATTTTTAATTTATTTTCTTTTCAAATCTTGTTAGTTTAGTGAAATTCATATTAGAATACTAGATTTCCTTACACTATACTAGATTTCTTTACACTAGGTTCTTCATTTTCAATATATTAGAGTTGGTTTTCCATTTTCATGTTTTTAACAATAATAAAAATTGTAACCTCCCCAATTTGATCTAGACATTATGGCCGAATTGTGAAGACCACATTAGTCATCTATGTAACTAAATGACCCTACCATTCTTTGAAAACCTTAGTTACTCTCTTTTAAGAAAAACTGTGGTTTGCTCTTGTGCCAATTTGGGAAAACGTTCATTATTTAAGTCATCCATCCTTAAGTTAGTTTATTAGTGATAGCATGGTTTTAGAAAACATGTTGTTCATTGTTTGATTTAGAAAAACTCTAACTTCTTTCATTGCAGCGAAAAACTTGGTTTATGACAAATTTATGTTAAGTCAAGTATCATGCATTGTTCAAATTCAAAACATGTGTTTAAATCCAATTAATGAGATGAGTATGCATGTATAAAACCCCAAAACAAAGAAAAACTCAAACCACAATCCAAATAATATTATAGTCCAAAAAAACCAAATAAACCTTAATAAAATTTTAAGCAAAATAAATGCTTAGTCTGAAGTCCGTCGTATGTCCACATGCCGGGTCTAATCCTAGTCTCAAGCATTACCTGAGACGTTTGAAACTATGGGGTGAGCTAACTAGCTCAGTGTGAGAGTATAAAATAGTAGAAGCACTCAATTAATCATATGGATAGCAATCACCAATTTAAAGCAACATAATACGTAGCATACAACGTTATCATTCAATTATGTCATGGTCATAATAGAATCCAAAACTATTCCCTACCCATCGATCCGCTACACTCTATGAGTTCATCAAAACCTGTCTATCAATCACCAAACATTACGAGATGAGCTTGATATGGTTAAACCACCGTTATAAACAATGTAGTTATACTACCAATCAATATGCGATATAATCGCCAATCTCCGCATTACTACTGGTGTAGTGCACTGATAACATTATTGCGGACTTAATCTACTGTTAGTACTCCACGAAACTCCTCCGAAATCCACAATATCCCACCCCATGCACATGCATTATGTCATACAAGGTACCAGTACGTACTGTGTAACGCCATAAACTCGATCATGTGAATCAGATCTGAATACAGGGTGTTACTACTCATGTACATATGAACCTCACTCAAATATACAATTTACATTCGATTACAACTGTTTAGTTATAAATTTGTCTAAGAAATACTTAGGTGTGATTAATGTGAGAATTTAATTGGTTTTTAAGAACCTTTTAACTAGGAATTTATGCAAATTCCGAGCATTTTGATATCAAATTGTTTATTTTTAGTACATATTGAGAAATTGGGCATATAATTAAAGTAAGAATGTAATTTTTAAGTAATTAAATAATAATTTTACATAATTTAACTTTATGTTGCTACATTTTGAGAAATACATAATTTTGTGTTAAATTTGCTGCAACTTGATACACTAATGTGTTGGATATTTGAAGCCATTATGGACAACGCATGGACATGAGCTAAATATTAATCAGCATGGGACGATAAAGCTTGAGTATTGGACTCAAGGAATTAATTCTAACCCAGCTTGGAAGTGGGTTGATGAAAGGAACAAGCCTACTCTTCACATTGAAGCCCAAACCGTCCATTAAGGGGGGAAAGTCCAAATTCGGCAAAGAGCAGCTCAACTAGCTTTGGAAAAATTAATTAAGGGTCCCTACATGTGTAAAAAATCACAAAATAAACCCAATAGAATCTTATGGTTTTTGTCCAACCCTTTCCCTTCAATTAAGCAAGCATCAAGCTAAAATCAAGCAAAAATCAACCTCTTTTCCCACAAATTATGGTCGGCCATGAATGAGAGATTTCTAATGGATGTTTATGCTATTTTTAGCAAACTCTCAAGTCTTCCCTCATGTATAAATACCACCCCTTATTCACCTTTCAAATCATCAACTCATTCACTCATTATTCTTCCTTCTCTCCCATGCCTAAGCCTACCATTTTTCTCTAATCTTCCCCATTATCTCTTTGAGAGTTCACCTAGCAAGCAATTCTTGAGTTGAAAGATCTCACGGCCAACCACCTTAAGGAGTAGTTTGCATTGGAGCAACGATAAATATAGGAGGAAACCACCACGGATAGTTTTCGGAGAATCACTAAAATCTTTTTAGAGTTTTTCTTCGTTTCTCTTTTTTGTTCTAATTTGAAAAACATGCTTGCAAGTTACTTGATTTTTGTTCATTTAATAATGATAACTTAATTTTTTTCTGCTAGAATGACTACAATTTCTTGATTATTTAATTCAAATTATGTTTATGGTATTTTGTACCTCAATTGTTTATGCTTCCAATTAAAATAATTTAAGTTGTTCATGTATTAATAGATGCTTGAATGCATTAAAATTAATTGCTTAATTAGAACCAAATGGTGATTAATGGACACAATAATTGGAATATGCATGTTTAATCTATATTCGACAAAAATAGGTTAAAGGTTTGTAATAATTCGAAAGAACCCTGTTACATTGCATAACTTTATATTTATGTGATTAAATTGTTTCAAACAGACATGTCCTTGTTACTTTGCGTAAGTTCTAAGGAATGGTGTCTTAGAATATAATCCTTAGTTAAATTTTGACATAGACATATGCAAGTTTTTCTAAGTGATAAACATAAGACTTCGATAAAAGCCTATGAATTTTAGATTTCGAGTTAACAAATAATCGATTCGCCATGGAATTTTTTTTAAGAACATTTGTTAAGCATAATTGTGAATGAATTAAATCAAAAGTTGCAATAGTTATAGCTTATTCATGTTATTGTTGTTAAATCTTGTGACTTGTTGCTTAACCATTTCATTGCATTTTATTTGATTCTCATTTGCATATTAGCTATTAATTTGAGTTAATTAGAACATCCACCACTTTCAAATATTTTAATTTTATAATCAACTTGTTAAATATTAATTTTACAATTACTGATTATCAATACAGTCCCTATGGAGACAATACTCTTTTTACTCAGTTGTTACTTGATAACGACTGTGTATACTTGCCCATTTTGTCACGAGCCAATATAGATAAAGAGATTATTTGAAACTATGATTGAATTGATGTCCTATTCTATTGTAATTATCCTGTGTGTAAGACTTCTACAAAACAACTCAGACTCGAACACGCCATCAGACCTGCTCTATATTCATAATAGACCACTTTGCCACTCCTTTGGCGTAGCTTTGGCATCATCTCTCCTGGCGTAAACCCAACCAGCTTAACTGTAACACAATACACAAAGATAATTTCATGAGAACTTAGTGAGTTAAATTCTATTTACTTGTATTGTCTCAATATAATGTATCCGGGAACTTCATTATCATCTCATTGTTCTTCATTCTTCGACTTAACTTTGGTGAGTACCTTTCTTCTTCATACCATAGATGCCATACCTTGCTTTATGACCATTTCTAACCCTTAGCATCTTCAGTACATTACTTACATTATTCACCCAACCTTTTCGTGATTCCGTAATTGTTCCCATTTTGGAACCCATACCTACAAAACACTGTTGATCGAGTTGTTTTTCTAGTATACTTGGTTCATAAAATGAACTTGCCACATTCCCTGGTGCATTCCATCTTCTTTTTACATATCTTAATACTATGCAGGATACGTCACAATATTTTCTCCAGAACCATTCCTTCAGAGTTCACCATACGTACTATTCCTTCAAAGTTTGTCATACGTACCAATCCTTCAAAACTACCTACACATATCATTCCTTCGGGGTTTGTCATACTTACCATTATTCTCTTTCAGGGTCTGCCACAAAATCATTTCCTTCAGATGATTGCCACAATGGCCTTCCTTCAGAATGTGCCACGAAGACATTCCTTTCCATAGATCGCCACAAAGGCTCCTATTTTCACAGATTGCCACAAAGCCTTTCATTTCATCGATTGCCATAAAGGCTTCCATTTCATAGATTGCCACAAAAGCTTCCTTTTTCAAATGTGTTCACGATAGGGATTCGCCTAAACTCACATTACGTGAGGTTTTCTCCTCATCATCTTCGTCATGTAGAGAACTCTATTTGATAATAATCTTCTTTTACTTATTTCAATATGATGCCATAACCCACCAATTTTGGTCTCATATAATATGGTATTTCCATATGAAGCCATAGCCCACCAGCTATGGTCTTACACAATATGGTACCATGGACTTTTCTTTTCAGAGAATCGTGTGTAAAGTCTCGATGGAATCCTTTAGACGACTATACGAAGATAGACACAAACTCACTTAACAGATCTTTCATGCTTTGAAACCATACAGAAATTAACATACATTTCTTTCACATCATCTCATACATTCCAGAAGCATTCATACAGTTTATTTCATCATTAGAACATCTATCTCATACTTAACTTATCAGATTCCTCATGAACTATTCATGCATGACTCATTTAGCGTTTATAATTTGATTGTTATTTATAGAAACATTACAAATACCACCTTACATACGAAAGTTGACTTAGAGACTCACTTGACATCCACGAACGGTAGTTTGGTCTCTAGATCTTAAACATCCAACATGAAAACTCAGTAATCACTGTGTATAAGATATATAGATACAATTAAAACTCATTCATATAACTTTTATTATCATCAGAAGCCCCGTTAACTTTCATGCAAAGCTTTACTTCTTCATTTACTATCAATGCCCGTAAACAGACTTACTTAATCAGAAGTCCACATGCAAGTCCAAATTACTTACCCTGAACATGAAACAACCATTTGCATGAACTCCGATCCTTAATTTCAGCTTAGCAAGAAAGATCCCTAATCAGCTCCAAAGCAAAACAGAAAATGGTGTTTTCAAACAGAAGGAATAATATAACTCTCTCTATTTTTCTTTTTCTAAAGCTCATATCAAGATATATATAACCCATGTTTCTATAGTGGAACTTAACACGTGTCATCAATCTTCAACACTGCCCTTTCAGGGGTTAACAGTTGTAAGGAAACATATACAATAGTCCATAATTTTTACGTATATTTGATTTTCCCCATCGTTCATTCATGGCCATCTCGTTAGAATGTAACTTGCGCAGTAACTAGGCAAACTTGGTGTACTATACCTTTGGCGATCTCTTCATTACCCAAAGAACCCTTAATACTCCTACAATTTCTTTCACTTTCGCATATCTACGGTAACAACACATTTTTAGTGAAATCAAAACAGTGGTTTTGGGACCACAAATATGACAAGTAAATCTTTATTTTATTATTATTTTAATGTTTACGAGACTATATTAAGGTCGTGTTAGAATTTGGTTAAAAATTTTTTATATTTGCATGCCTAATTAAGTGAAAAAGACTAAATTGTAAAAGGTACAAAAGTAGAGTTCTATTAGTTAAAGGTGTCAAATAGCTATGAAATTTTAAAGTGAGAGGACCTAAATGGTAATTAGACCAATTGTGATGTTAGTGGATATTCGTGGATTTGGTTTTGTTGAAATTATGAATATTTTTAAAGGTTAAAAATGTAAATGAGTAAATAAGGTTAAAATAAATAAAACAAAAAAAAAATTCTCATTTTTACTCATCTTTTTCCACCAAAATTAAAAGAAAGAAACACCATGGAAGCTTGCTAAGCATCCGACTAGGTTTTTATGCTTGCATGGTATGTTTTACAACTTCGTTTTTAATGATTTTATGTTTTTAAAGTCGTTTAAGCCTAATCCAGCTAGCCCGGGATCAATTTGCAAAAATGATAAAGAATTAGGGTTTTTTCATGAATGTTCTTACATGATTCTTGAATTTTAGTGAAAGATTATAAGTCATTGTTAATAAATAAGCAAGTTTTGTAAAGTGATTTTTGATGAAAATTGTATTTAGGGACTTATTTGTAAAAGTAGTAAATGTTTAAGTTAAATTCATGAAATGGTGGTTTTTATGAGTTGATATAGGTCCCTAATGAATTCAGCTAGCATGAGATAAGGATGAAAATTCTTAGATTTAAATTTATAAGCTTAAAGACTAAATTGTGAAAAGTTAAAATGTTAGGGGCAAAATTATAATTTTTCAAAAATATGAAATATGGACTAAATTGAATAATAGAAGTATTAAATGGATTGAATTTGTATATTTAGATTACGATAGACCACGTACGGAGTTAGATTGAGGAAAAGCTAAAGCATCGGATTAATTGACTACGTTTTTATGCTCTGATTGTCGAGATAAGTTCGTTTGAATAAATGTCATTTTAGTGTTATTTTCAATCATATGATAATATGTTAGTTTTATGTAATTAAATGATGAATATTCAATAATGCCATGATGGTTATCGAGTCATGGTTGAACCTTAGGAATTCGTAGGATACAAATGACATGTCATTAGGGATTTCATGTTTCGGGTGCTGGTCTTGAATGTCCTACCGATGGCTGAGGTCCTGCGTTTGTTACAGATACTCCACAGCTCGTGTGAGCAGCATCGTGTAGCTTCCATTTTGACCCATAGCTCGTGTGAGCAGGCCCATTTCACAGCTCGTGTGAGCAACGATGTAAAGGAAAGGTTACGGTTATATGTTTAAGCACATTTCGTGTGAGCTTTCCCGAGTATCCAATGATATTCTAAATGGTTCAACGAGCATGAAAAGAAAAGGAACGATTAGTGTTCAAATAAACTATATCATGTAATTATGAAAATGATTGAAATGGTAAGCTTTAATGGAAGTATGCTTATGTTAATGAAAATGATGAATTCAAATGAAGTGTGTTCATGTTTAATGGCTTACCTTATGTTAAATTCAAGTGAGTTATGTTTGAATGTGCTAACATGTGTTGTTGATGGTGCTTAGGCTTGTGCCAAGCTTGTGGTTGGATTATATTATGCTTATTCTTTATGTTTATTAATGAAATGGTAAGTTGTGTTTAATGTTTTGCGAACTTACTAAGTATTATGTGTTTACGTAATTTTCTTTCCTATGTTTTACAGATAATCGAAAGCTCGATCGGTTTAGAAGCTCGTCGGAGACCTATCACACTATCCAGCGTAAATATCGGTAGATTTTGATGTTTTGGCCAAGGTTATAATGGCATGTATAGGTGGACTTGTGTTGGTATCTATTTGACTGTTAGTTGATGATTTTGACATGTATAAGTTGTTTTGGTACCATTTGATGTTGGTTGAATTGTGTTGTTTTGGTACTTGTGATGCATGAATGGTATGGCTCAAATGGTAAGTTTAAGATGAAGTACTAATGGTCAAGTTTTGGTATATATGAGATGGTATTTAGTTAAATATGATTGATGAATGAGAAGTGATATATATGCATGTTTAGGTAAGTTTGTATGTTTGCTTTTGAGGTGCCTTGTATGGCATATTGGTTGAATGATCTTGGACTATTGATTTGGTCATTTCATGTAGGTTTTGGTCATGTTTTAAGGTCTTGATTATGTGTACAAAATGCTTTTAGGTGGTTGCATGAGTTGGTGTTGGAAATGGCTTGAATTTGGCCAATTTCATGTCCACACGGCCTGAGACACAGGCGCGTGACTCAGCTGTGTGTGACACATGGCCTGGCGACATGGCCATGTATCCCCTATAGGTTTTAATGCACACAAGTCAGGCAGTTACACAGCCTAGCACACAGCCTGGCACATGGGTGTATAGGGCTATTTCGTGCGTTACACGGCCTGGCACACGGGCGTGTGACTTGGCAATGTGAACCTACTCAATAAGTTACACGGGTGAGGATATGGGCTGGGACATGGTCGTGTGTCCTTATTTCGATTGTTACACTGCCTGAGACACGGACGTGTGTCTCAGCCGTGTGAGGCACACGGCCATGTGACCCCTACAGTCCAATTTTTTCTAACTTTTTCTTGTACTTTCTGATTGATTCCAATTTGGTCCCGAATTGTTTCTAAGGTATTTTTAGGGCCTCAAGGGATCGATTAAGGGACGTTATGTATGTGATTGAATGTATTTAGATTATGTTTGCGATGATGTATGAAATGAATGTATTAATGTTCCATTTGAACGGTAATGCTCCGTAACCCTAATCTAGCGACGGATATGGGTTAGGGGTGTTACATCTGTACCCTTCAGAGAACATTCTTTACCTTATACTCTATTATCAACTAAACGCCCTATGTATATGCCAAAGGCATCAATTAAGGAGATAGGACCGTGCCACTCAAATTCCTTTGGGCTACTCGCCTAACATAGGAACCCCAATTCTAGGGTTACAACATACTTCTAGTTTAATCTGAATTCAGTGGCATGTTTTACACGCTTTTATTATATCATTCATTTCAAATTAGTGGATTGCTTATCATGCATTTTATTTTACATTCAATTCGATGATGTTCTATCATGTCTCAACATTATAATCATTTCAATGACAATTTATCATGCTACTAAAGAAACTTTCCAATGCACATATAACTAACTTTCAATCAAAACATTTCATGGCATTTCACTCAAGATTACAATTCATGCATTCAAATATTGTTTCATATCAACACTTGCTATACATACACCCAACAGCATTTACTATTCCAATCAACCATTTTGAATCACACAAATATCAACATGCAATTATTCGGTCAACTATACTAGTTTTGTATTCAAGCTAATTAGTTAGGCTCGAAACATACCTAATTCAGCCACTTTTAAATCGCTTATTTAACAATTGAAATAAGCCAACCAACAAGCTTAAATATCAATTTAATCATTAAAATTATAAATATCAGCATACAATTATTTGGTCAACCATACTAGTTTTGTATTCATGCTAATTAGATAGGCTCAAAACGTACCTGATTCGGCCACCTTTAAATCGCTTATTTTAAAATTTAAATAAGGCGACCAAAAAGCTTAAATATCAATTTAATCATTAAAAGTATAATTTTAACACTTTTTAACAAGTTAGAACTCACCTTATTATCACAAATCCGCAGCACTAAGCTGAAAAAGTCTGTGTTCCTAATTTAACTCCTTAATCGAACCTAACAACAAATAACAATAACTACCACATTAACTGCCATTAAAACCAGCCTTGAAACACCCTTTAATGGATCGGCCAAATCAGTGCTACATGCCAAGAATTTCAAATTCAATCCGATTGAACAACTTACACTGATTTGCTACGAAATAAGGGCATGGATGAAATCTGGCTTTATTGTTGATCCGGGATGTTCAAATCAGCACCTAAATCACATTAAATACCCAAAAATCAGCAATGAAATTCCATATCCAAGCCTTAGGGTATTCGACCATAGCATCACTTAACAACAAAACGAAACAGTGCGAGATCTCACACAAATCTACATTTTGCACTACTCGTTACCGAGATCTGAGTTAGCCATTGATCACCTTGGTTACCTTGCCAACTTAGAACGTTTAGACCAGATATAAATAAATAATAACTCGAAAAGCACACTGCTATAAGGGTGGTAACTGAAAAGTGAACGACTGTCCAAACTGGTGGTGTCTTAAAGGGCGGCAACACCACAAACGGTGACAAAAAATGGCAGATCAGGGCGAGACAAGAGGGAATCTTTGTTAGCCACAAAGATGAATTCTTAGAGTTGAAACGAGGACTTATTGACTGTAAAAACAACAGAAAAAAACCGGCACTCAATAGAACTAAAGATGAAAGGAGAAAAGGACTTACTGGCACTACTTCAACAATGGAGAGGGGCGACAATTGAGCAATAAAAGAGGCTGATAGGGGCGACTTTAAGGTGACTTAGGGTAGCAAATAAGGCTAATTAAGGAGGGTAAAATGATCAGCAAGGTAGCTGGAAAAAATAAAAATCAAAGCTTAAACAATAGGGTGGCAAGAAGAAAGGGTAGATGGGCGACACGGTGAAGGGAAAAGAAGGAAAAATGGAGGGAGAGGATAAAGAGAAAAGAGGATGACGGGTAGGGTAGGGAAAAACTGTATATATATCTATTATGTACTTATACATATATACTTTTAATATACACCTCTATGATATAGTTAATTTAAAATTTCTCTTACACTTTCTTAAATTGGTTATACGTCATTTATCATTTTCCATAATTTTCAAAATTCAGTTTACACTCCTGCTATTGGGGATATAAAATGCTTGTATATGTTCTCTTTTTGCACGTAGCTTAAGTTTATCCTTCCTTGTTTTCTTTAGTTAACCATGTTTCCTCGTACTCCCCATAGGCGACCCTCTAAGAAACCTACTAGAGGTGCATCCTCTACTAAAACCATCCCGCTTCCCATACCAATTGCTTTAAAACTGACAATGCCCTCGAAAGATTCAACACATACTTTGGAACTCGTAATGTCCAAATCTCTTGTCCTCTCGACTTTTACTTTGTAACCGACCAACTAGAATTCGAGTACCTTGACCGCCTTTGTCGAAACCATTTTTTTGTTAAAAGAGGGTCGACTTTAATTTTGAAAACGAAAACGAACATGGAAGTCGCCACCAATCCTTTTTGATGAGGTGTGATCAGGTCACCTCAAAAAATGGCTATTTTTAATAAATAGTTCAATTTATTAAAATAATGCTTTTTGGTCTACGAAATTCAGAGAGACGGGTTCGGAAGTCGGTTACGTATGAAGAAGGATTAGCACCCTCGTAACACCCAAAATTGGTACCTAGTTGATTATTTAATGTCTTAGTGTCGAGAATGGAAAATTTGAAGAGATTAAAAAAATACGATCCTTTATTGAAATGCTGAGAATTTTCAAGAAATGGGCACTTTTCACGTTAATCGAGAAAGAGAATTATGTCCCGTAAGTTAGGACATAATGTCTTGAATTCCCGATACTAGAATAAACACCGAAAAGTTTATTTATTAAGAGGTATTTAATCCTCTCGGTTTTAGGAAGAAATCGTACTCCGTAAGTTAGAATACGATTTTTCCTAAATCCCGAGATTATTATAAAAGAAAAATTTTGCTTTTAAAAACGTTCGTTTATTTAGATTTGTCGAGAAAATCGAAACCCCGTAAGTTAGGGCACGACCTTTTGAATCTCAAAATAAGAAGTTTTACTTATTTTAAAGTCATAATGTAAAATTAATGCATCACAAATTTGTTGTGAAAATAAATCAGAATGATAATATGTGTAACAATATAAATGCATTAAAAGCAAGAAAGACGAGAATAAATTAACAATACGAATGAACTGATTACAGATGAAAAGAAAAATTACGGGAAACCAAAAATAAAATAAAATAAAATAAAATAACGACAGTAAATA
>CM025148.1:8211928-8223137 GCA_013467495.1 Gossypium gossypioides | reverse complement strand
AATCCCAACCGCCAATTCTTCCTTTTGTGGTTGGTTCTGGTACTACCTACAAACCAACCCTTACCGACTATCTAACTACAAAACATGCGTTCGCAATTCAAGACCCTGGCAGCCTTGCGTTCTGAAGAACCTAACTCAAATCAACGACCTCAACCACGTGGGTCGTTTAAATCCGATCACTATCTCCCTTGACGAAATCCAATTGGCTTTTTCCACATGAGGATGCCAATTTTTTTGAGGGAATTCAAATACATCACGACCAACTCGACTTCCCAACTATACGCAAAACAACACCAACCCAATGCGTGCTTTTTAAATTGAAGTTGAATTTACTTTAAGGGACGAATTTGTACTATCCCATATACCGGAGAGATAGCGAATACTGTGTTGAAAAGATTTTAGTGTGATTCATATCTCACAATTGTATTATCGGAGTGATAACCAGGTCAAAGCTAAAATAGAATTAGTTAAGCATGAGATTAATCATGCTAGTTGGCGTATGAAAATGATTTTAAATGAAAATGTTGGAAAGTGGAAAGGGAATTAGGAAGCAATTCTGCCAAAATAGTAAAATGGGGAAAAAATGGCAGAATGTCGGCAACTTAGCACTGAAGCGTGAAAGAAAAGAAAGGAACGAATTTTATTCAATTTCCAAGTGTGTTCAAGTGTGTTTTTCAAAGGCCACCACATACCCTATTTATATAAATACCATATACTAAAATTAACCGAACTCACCTAACAACCAAACATGAAATCACATTCATACCAGATTTTTTTTTTTCTAAATTTGGCTTTTACAAAGTCAAAAATCTGATCAGCCCTTAAATGTCTCCAACCCCCTCTTTTATTCCTTGTGCTCCAATTTAGTCTTTTTCTTCTTTTTTTGAATTAAAGCATCTGATTTTTTTATGATATAATTTAAACATAAAATCACCAATTTAGCAGGAATTAATTCAAGAATTAATTGATTTGAACACCTAAAATATGTAAAATAAACATGCTATCGATTACAACCACTGAGTGTTTTGACCAGTTAAGAATTTTTGTGGTCCCAAAAAATCTTTTATTAAAATGAGTCCTTTTACTATCATGCCTTACAAGCAATAATTTAGAACGATGGACCACTATACTACCTATTTTCTCATTGACTTTGGTCTATACACGAGCCTTAGGTATGCCTGCAATAGATTTCCCTTTTGAGTGGCTAGAATTATCGGCCTTAAACTCAAGCCTAAAATTCGATATATCCTTGAAAGCTTGAGAGACAGTTTGTTGAACTACTGTAATTTGATATGAAAAATTAGCCTTTCCTGGTATACTTAAGGAGTTTTTTCTCAAGCAAAGTAACATTTTTTCGTAATTTTTTTTATTTTAAATTCATTAGTGTAAACGTCTCATTTTTACTCATTTTGAGACCCAATTTGGACAATAGTGTCATTTGGGGCTCTAACGTGTAGTTAAGTGGTGGAGGGATGTGTTGGAGGTTAAAAGCAAGCGAAAACGACACCAAAGGAAAGGGTATCACAATATCCAAACCTTGGAATCATGATACCTCTAACAGACTTGAAGATTTGAGACCACCTTTCAATGGTATCGCGATATCCATCCTCTAAGAAGACCCTCATGTTCGAAAGTGACAGGGGTATCACAATATCCTCTTATTGGATATTGCAATAATAATATCTTGAAGGGGACAAAATTGGAAAAAAAGGGTAGTCTTTGTCCACTCGACGCACTAATCACATAAGGCTCGTATAGGGGTAATTTTAGTAACAAAATTTCATCAGCCATCAGCCTAAAACAACCAATTTTGGCTGAGGAGGGAGGAGACACATATTAGTTTAGTTTTTAGCTTTAGTTTTTTTCTATGTTTTCTCTTAATTTTTTGTAATTTTTTTAGGGTTTATATTTTCTCTTATCCTTTCTTAGTTTTAGAGTTTGTTTTACTGCATTTTCTTCTTGTTCTTAGTGCTTTTGTTATCACTGTAGTTTAGGGTTATTTGCATCTTTAGTCCCTGTACCTTGGTTGTAAGACATTTTCAAATTTAGTTTAATGTATTTCAGTTTCTTTTACTTTGTAGTTGTTAAAGTTTACTCCTTTTATACTTATTGTTTTAGATTTTCTTGTTGAATGCTTTTCTTTATATGTCTTTTAGATTTTCTTGCATAAAAACCTCAACTTTTATATTTTTTTTTTAAGATTTAATTTAATGGCTTCTTTGCTTTTCATTTCCATGGTTGTTAGTTGTATTTTCAGCATGAGCAGCTAAACCTTTAAGAGGGTTGGTTGATGGAAATGTGGTGAGTTGATTTTTGGATGAATGAACCTAAAAACTTAGGATTGATGTCCATAAGGGAACATTTAGATAAGTGAGACCGAGAGGTAATCTTGTTGTACACCAATTCTTTAGTCTTGGATTACCTGGTGAGATCGAGAGATGAACCGAACTAATTTGTGTAATTTGGTAAAATTAAGATCGAGAGATAAAATTTAGTCACTTTAGTCATTTAAGCGATTTAAGTCCCTCTTTCGAAAATTTACAAACCGCATCAAAGTCATCAACCACCGTTAGTCATTTATTAATTAATTTTGTAGTTTTGTACTCTTTATAATTTGGTCTGTAGAGTAGCATATTTAATTTCCTTGCAACAGTTTCTTGTTATGATTTTTCGTACTATAAAATCGTACCAATAGCCGCTTAGAATCTAAACTACACGTTATTTATTTATCAATCGCCATCTCCTTTGGGTTCAACCCCTTGGAATACTTCGTGTTCCATCAGAACTATAAATATTACAACTGACATTATCTTATTGTAGTTAAAGCCTGTGTTTCAAAATAGTTTTCTAAAATCATTCATTTTAATCTACACGCGCACGAGTGGTCAAAGTTGTTGGCACCATTGCCGGGAAGACGGTGCAAGATTGAGTAATTTTTGTTGTGTACCTTTATGTAGAGATAAGTAGCAAAAGTATGAATTTTAGTTAATTTATTTCACTCTCTTGTGGTTGTAGGAGGAGTTGTATGACTCAAAACTATAATGGTGTTTTACCATTTGAGCCGGAACTGTAGCGTACCATCACACACACGAAGAGGGTGCAACATTCAAAAGATGCCTAACCTCCACAAAAAGATTAGCCTCTTGAAGATCTACGAGTAGATATTCAACCACTACGACACCCACCCATGGAGCAATGTACTTTGCGCGACTATATGATGCCCAATATCGATGTTGTTTGAGGTAGCATTCATCACCTAGTGATCAATGCTAAAAACTTCAAAATCAAATGGCAATGATCCAAATGACACAAGCAAACTTTCAACTTTGAGAGTAAATGAATGAGGATCTGAACCAATATCTTAAGAGATTTCTAACCATTTGTGGTACCTTCAAATATAATGGTGTATTCGATGACGCTATCTATCTTCGATTATTCCCTTTCTGTCTTACTAATGATGCATTTATATGGTTAGATTCACAACCAGTAGATTCCATCAAGACTTAGGACAAGCTAGAGAGCAAATTCTTGGCGAAATACTTTCTCCAGAGTAAGATAATGAAGTTTTGTATGTATAGTACAAATTTTTAGAAATTGGATAGGGAATTACTATACGAGGCATGAAAGCGCTTTAAACTCATGTTACGTAAGTGTCCATATCATGGCTTGCAAGATTGGCTACAACTTCAAGTTTTGTTATAATGGGCTTGATGGAAATTTGCGCTTTAGTCTTCACAAAGCGTCTACGAGGGCATTCATGTCGAAGACATACCTCGAAGCTTACCAACTCATTGTGGACATGACAATAAATTCGTACATGCGGTCAGCTGAGAGGTTCACATATAGAGCCAAACAATCAAACATGAACGTGGTTAGTAGCGAGGACAAGTATCAACAAGTTCTTGAAAGGCTCCATCAATTGGAGATGAGTTCGACTAAGGTGCAAGTCCAAAATCAACCAATTCTAACCCATTCTAATGTATGACATGATGGTGAAGGCACTATGTGGGGAATGCTAATGAGAGCAACAGAATGGAGGTTAAGTATGCGGGGAATAATGGATATAACCTATACTCTAACACCTATAATTCGAGGTGGCGTGACCATCCTAATCTTAGGTGGAGAGGAAACCAAGGAAGTCCTTTCAATCAAGGGGTCCAAAATATTAATCCTCTTAGACCTAATGCATCTTATCAACCTCCATTACCATTTAGGGCACCCCAAGATCCAAAAAGAAAACCAACCTTTAATAGTGACCCTCCTGTGTCGATTAGGGTAAGTAAGGTAGAGGAAGGCTTGCATGTGGTGCAAGCAGATGTGTGTCAAATTTTTGGTTAATTAGACCAAATCGTGTAATTATTGTCAAACCACACCCCGTCTAACATCCCTAGTAATACCAAGCCAAACCCGAAGAAGGAAGGAAAAGAACATGCCAAGGTAATTACCCTTAGATCCAGAGTTGTGGTTAAGGAACCTATCTAGCCGATTAGTGGGGAGAAGGATATGATTGAGAAGGATGAGAGCACCTACACTACTAGTGTTGGAGATGGGGTGGGAGAGAAGGAAGCACCTGAGAGTGAGCCCACACAAACTTAATCGGAGGATAGAACCATTCCAATACAAGAACCAAATCCAACCCCCATGCCCTTTCCAAGTAGACTAGAAGAGAAGAAGAAGCGAGACAATAGGGAGTTTTTAAACTTTCTTAAGATGTTTAAGGCTCTGAATGTCAACCTCTCAATTGCTTAAAGTCCTAGGAAAAGTGCTGAAATATGCCAAGTTCCTTAGAGAAGTGATGTCTAGGAGAAAGAATATTGGGAGAGGAGAGCGATTCGCTTTTAATACTGAATGCAACATCGTAGTATCTAGAAGAGTTCCCCTAAGCTTAATGACTCAGTGGCTTCACCATCCCAATAGAGATAAGAGGAGTGAGTTTTAGGAAAGCCTTGTGCAATTTACGAGCATGCATTAACCTCATGCCATTATCAATTTATAAGAGGTTAGGTGTAGAGGATCTTAGGGAAATGACAGTAACTTTGCAATTAATTGACCAATCTTTGGTATATTTCAAGGGAGTCATTGAGGACGTGTTAGTGAGGGTTAGACAATTTACTTTTCCCGTTGACTTCATTGTGCTAGATTTTGAGAAGGATCTTGAAATTCTTATCCTTTTAGGGAGACATATCTTGGCCACATCTAGAGCTATTATAGACGTAGGAAAAGGAAAGCTAACCAAAGACATCAAAGGAGAGAGAAATTGTCAAATATGTAGAGCTCGAGCCTAAGTCTAAGGAGGGGTTGCCATAACAAGGGTATGAGTGTCAGATGGTTGAGACGAAACCTTGTCTTGCTAACAAATTTACAATTTTTATGAAATGGCGTAATTTTTTACATTTTCATTCGACATGCAAGAGGATTTGGAAGCGAACAATAATGAAGAAGCCATTACAATTCTCAGGAGGCCTTAATCAAACATTGAACAAAAGGCACATCCAAGTGTCGAGGACACCAACAAAGCATCATTTTTGGGGCGTAACTGATTGCCCCGAGTTGCATTTTTAATTTCCAACATATGGCAATTGAACCAAAAAAATTTATAAATATTTGGATTATTGATCATGGACTCCACATGTTTTCTGCATTTAGATTAGGATTTTAATTTATATTGGTATGTTTGTAAGTGTTTTAGGGTTTTGTTCAGTGAAATTGTGATATCCAAAGAGGGTATCGCAATTTCTTAAACAGTTTCGATTAGGGGCCAAAAATATTTTCGAGTATTGCGATATCGGACCCCCTGGTATCGTGATACCCTAGAATTTCAAAAGTAAAATTTTAGTTTTATACAATGGTATCATGATACCTCGAACATAATGAGAAATGGAAGGGCCCCAAAATAGGGGAAATCACAATACCAACTCTTTGGTATCGTGATACCCATGTTGGGTTAGGTGATACTTGATTTTAAGCATCGTGATCCACGTGTTTTGGAGGCTTATCCTCCAAACACCCTAAAACCTCTCATTCCCTTCATTTTCCTCTAAATTTTTAAACCTAAATCCCTATAAACACTTCCCCCTCTCTACTTTCTCTCAATCTACCTTTCAATCTCTCCATTTTCTTTGCAATCTATTTTCTTGTTACTCTGCTTTGGTTCTTTTTATTCTTTTGCAAGTTTTATTATCTTATTGCTTGGGAAACACAAAGCTTCGTGGTATCGACCAACTTGGCCATTTCATTCACTTCGGTTTAAGTTTTCTATTCCTTTATCTTTGTGCACTTGGTTTTACTATTTTCACTTTATTTGTTTTTACTGTTGTTAGCATTTTTATTTTGATTGTTCTTTCTATTTTTGCTTTTGTTAGTTTTAGTTTAGCATGTTGGTTGATTGCTTATGGCTAGTTGGTTAGTTTAACATTATTTTTTTAAAATTGTGAAAATTATAAAAATGCCCCTTAGACAACAAAATGGTATCAATCCTAACCGCCTCGGGTTCGTCAGTAGACTTCGATGGCATTAAATTTTCCCAAAAAGAGGTCACAGATTTTTATCAAATGATTCAAGGTCGGACATTTATCCCTGGATGTGGTTTTGATTCGGCCTCTTCATTTAAAAATGAAATTTGGGATGATATCTGCTTTTCCCTTGAGGCCATTTGCAAATATTATAGCATCCCATGTTATGAGGAGGACGACTTGTCATCCTTTGATTTAACTCATTTTGCTAACGTAGACATTATCGCGATTTTAAACTACCTTACAAAAGGTAGATGCGAGTGGATGTGAGAAGCTTCATTAGGGCCACCTCTCTCATTTAAACAAACAATAATATTTCCTGTTGCAAAAATTTGGATGCAATTTGTATGTACTCATCTTTGCCCACCACTCGACAGTAATAACGTTAATGTTTTTAGAGCAGCCTTATTGTACTCTATTTTACAGCACAAAAGAATTTGTGTAGGTACATGGATAAATCAACAATTGAAGTGTTGCATTGTGGGTGACAAAGTGGGTATTTGTTTCCCGCATTTGTTCACTGATCTCTACCGTAGGGTTGGAGTAGACATCGCATCCACTGAGTGGGCTTACTGTCCCACTCATAACAACATTGGTGATTCCTTGCTCCACCAATTATAAGAGCTTCATAGGAAACAAATTCAGGAGTGGAATCAATGACGCAAAAACAAAATGGACATGCCTCAAGGAGCAAAGAAACTAAGCAACAAAAAGAAGACTGACAGTGAGCTTACAAAGTGGCAACATAGGCTAGGCCGAAACGTACGATACATTTATGGCAGGTCAAGAAGTAGAGGCCATACAATGACCTGACATGTCAAGTGATTCATCCTAGGATGATAAAGACGAGAAGGAGGAAACCAATGTGAAGGGGAGCGACAAAGGTAAAATAGTTGATGACGAGGCGACATAGGGTGATAATGTGACA
This sequence comes from Gossypium gossypioides, assembly GCA_013467495.1. Lineage (NCBI taxonomy): Eukaryota > Viridiplantae > Streptophyta > Magnoliopsida > Malvales > Malvaceae > Gossypium > Gossypium gossypioides. The sequence continues at coordinate 8,215,697 of CM025148.1, read as the reverse complement.
CTGTATGTTGATACCACCGAAGACATATTCACCCTTGCATGTCCAACGATCGAAGGTGTTGTCATCGGAGAGCAGAGCACGCTAATCCATCGAACGTGCACCAAGAGACCGCTCCCAAGAGAAGAAATAAGTAGATAATTGAGGAAACCAACTCAGAGGAATACACGACGAATGCTTAGTTACATGTTTTCATATTTCATTTTATTTTTATTTGTGCGACATGTAAACTATTTAACGACATTATCTTTTGGATTTATTTTTTGTTTTTGGATTTTGTATTTTGGTTGTTTTGTGTTTTATTTTCATGTTTTTGTTCTATGTGTAGTGAATTACCCTGAAAAATTAGACTACATTCGTGAACTTCAATGAGGAGATAGATCCCCAAGCTAGTCTGATGCTCCTACTAGCGAAGTCTGGTAATCTCTTATCTTTTTTGGGAACACTTTAGGGACAATGTGAAGTCTAAACGTGGGGGTGCACATAGTTTTATATGTTTTAATTTCCTTGCTTTTAAGTTATTTTATGTGTTCATTTTTAATTTTTTGCCTTTTTTTAAAAAAAAAACCAAAAAGATTTGTCGTTTTTCTTCATTTATTTTGTGTAATTGCATGGTGCTTGGACTATAATTAGGTAATAAGTCATTAGTTGTATATATTGAATAAGTAAATATAATTGTCAAACTTATAAATTTTGAATGTTACTAGATAATTTACTATTCTTAATTATAGACTAATTAATTCAATTAGTTAATATGTATAATAGACTAGAAGCAATAACCTAAATGAAAATGTATAAAGTGTTCCATAGGATGAATAAAGTATACAAATCCTTGTAATTTGAATTGTCAATTGTTCGTTTAAATATATGTATGCTTGAAATAATTAGTGTTAGATGATTGATTCGAGAAATACCTTAGGCATTATTTGAAATAGCTTAGAGCCGAAAAGCTTACCTATTGCTATGTACCTCTAGTTCCCATATGCTTCAATTACCCTTTCCTTGTAGCCTTAATATCGAAGCCTTGAGCTTAAATGAGTAAAGCACTCAATCCTTCTCAGTCTCATTCTTTAAAATGCACTATGTAATGGACGTCGGGCCATAAACATTGAGGGCTAGGTAGAGACATCATGGTCGCTTTGTGTGAGGAAAAGAAAATGAAGAGATTACTAAATTAGTACATTTTTTTAAAAGAATAGGTGAAGGAAAGATCCCAAAATAAAGAAAAGAGAGCTAAATCAAAATTAAGCTTGAAAATGAAAATATTTCGATTTACATTTACAAAATTTTGTACATACTAATCTCGTGCAATACCTTCTAACATTTTGGAGAAATAAGGTAAGCGAGGGAAGAAGAAATAAGTAGGTGAGCTCGTGAATAAATTTGGGGCGAGTAGAGAACAATGTCATGTGCTTAACCATTTCTAGTGCTTGAACCCATTTTGAGTATCTTTTGTTTGAATTTCAAACCGTCCTAAGCCTTAGAACCTTACAAGCCTAGAAGACCTTTGGTACCCGAATAAGTCACCAACACAATAATTCATAAATAGCTTGCATTTGTTTGAATTAATATGACTAGTTCTTTTTAAATATCTATGAGCGAACTGCATAATTTATTTTGATGGATAACACTTGTACATATGTTCATTCCATTGCCTCTACATCTATTGACATTTTAACTTAGTGAACTAACTATGTTTTTATTAGGAATAAACAAATTAACTAGATATCGCTCTTAAGTTGCATGTAAGGTAGTTCTCGTACGAGTTCAATATTTTACCGCTATGCGACTTAACTGTCTGATTTAGTCCAAGAGTCATATTTTGTTTTGCATGTTTGGTGTGTTTGCTTAAGGAAAGGCAAGGAGTTAAGTGTGGGGGGAGTTTGATTTGTCGTAATTTGTAATGGAAAATTAGGCTATCTCGACATACTTAAGGAGCTTATTCTCAAGCAAAGTAGCATCTTTTTCGTAGTTTTTCATAAAATTTAGATTTTAAGTTAATAAGTATAAATATATCACTTTTAATCATTTTGTGACTCAATTTGGCCAATAGTGCCATTGGGGTATCGCGATACTGGTATCATGAGAGGGACAAAATTGGACAAAAGAGGTTGTGTTTTTCCATTCGACACACGAATCACACAAGGCCTGTGTAGGGGCAATTTTGGCAATTAAAATCCATCAACCATCAACCTAAAACAACTAATTTGGTTGAGGAGAGAGGAGAAACACATTAGTTTAGTTTTAAGCTTTAGTTTTCTCTAGGTTTTCTCTTAGTTTTTTTGTAACTTTTTTGGGGTTTATATTTTCTCTTATCATTTCTTAGTTTTAGAGTTTGTTTTACTGTATTTTCTTCTTGTTTTTAGTGTTCTTGTAGTTAGTTAAGTTAGCTATCATTGTAGCTTAGGGTTATTTGCATCTTTAGTCCCTGTAACTTGGTTGTAAGACATTTTCAAATTTAGTTTAATGTATTTCAGTTTCTTTTACTTTGTAGTTATTAAAGTTTACTCCTTTCATGCTTATTGTTTTAGATTTTCTTGTTAAATGCTTTTTTTTATATGTCTTTTACATTTTCTTACATAGAAACCTCAACTTTTATATTTTTCTTAATCTTTACTTTAATGACTTCTTTGCTTTTCATTTCCATGGTTGTTAGTTGTATTTTCAGCATGAGTAACTAAACTTTTAAGGGGGTTGGTTGATGAAGATGTGGTGAGCTAATTTTTGGATGAAGGACTAAATCGTAATAAATTGGATTAATTTGAATGAACCAAAAAACTTAGGATTGATGCCCCTAAGGGAACATCTAGACAAGTGAGAATGGGAGGTAATCTTGTTGTGCATCAATTCGTTAGTCTCAGATTACCTGGTGAGATCGAGAGATAAATCGGGCTAATTTGTTCTAATTTAGTAAAATTGAGATCGAGAGATGTCATTTAAGTGATTTAAGTCCCTCATTCGAAAATCGGCAAACCACATCGAAGTCAATGACCACCGTTAGTAATTTATTAATTAATTTTATAATTTTGTACTCTTTACAATTTGGTCCCTAAAGTAGCGTATTTAATTTCCTTGCAACATTTTCTTGTTATGATTTACCGTACTATAAAATCGTACCAATAGCCGCTTAGACTCTAAAGTGCACGTTATTTATTACTCAATCACCATATCCTTTGGGTTTGACCCCTTGAAATATTTCGTGTTCCATCGAAACTATGAATATTACAATTGACACCGTCTGCTTGCAGTTAAAGCCCGCGTTTCAAAATATTTTTCCAAAATCATTCGTTTTAATCAACACGTGCGCTGGTAGTAAGTTGTTTATTTGCCATATCTTCATTATTAACAACATCTCCATCATTCAAAAATATCCGCAAGAGAAACAAACTTCCAGAATTTTCTTTTTTAAAAAGATAATTTTATAGTTGTTCGATCACACCTAAACAAATATCAATGCAACCCCCTAGTTTTTAAATAAAACCTCGTGTCCTTTTGAAAACATAAGATTTCTTATTTTTCAAGATACTATCAAGCTAATTTTTAATTACAATTTAAAATTAGTTATGACATCAACAACCCACAAAGAAAACAAATAAATGAGAGATAAATACTAATATCTTTAGATTCTAGATCGGAGAAAGTTTGTAAATTTTTAAATGAAACCCAAGCTATTATTGGAACTGATGAATTACAAACAAAAGAAAATACAAAAAATGTAAAGATCAAAGAAAATAATAAAACAAAATTTGAAAAAAAAAATTCATACATGATT
>CM025148.1:8194794-8204928 GCA_013467495.1 Gossypium gossypioides | reverse complement strand
GGGGTAATAATATAAATTATTATAGTTTGATATTAGGTCGAGTTATTCGAATTAAAAAACCAAACTCGATTCGAACTTGAAATTCGAAAAAATTTGAGTTGACTCGAATAACTCGATTCGTTTAACAAAAATTTGAAGTTTTTTTCAATTTTTTCGAGTTGAATCGAGTTTTGCTCACCCCTACTTTGGGTTTAGTGTATGACACGTATTAGGGGAACACCTATAGAGCCAGTCATAGATCCAAAAAGAATAATTTGCAGGAATCGTCGATAACAATAACAATAACAACAAATGCAGAATCAGCCACCTATTGCAAGTAATTTACCTCCACAAGAAAATATGCTGTTGAATGAAACTAACAATAACAACTTAGAAGATCCACCATACCACCATAGCTACCCACAAACATTAATATGGCACGTAACGAAAGAACTCTGAGGGAATATGCGCTACTGAATCTGGATATAGTCAAGAGAGTATAACGAAGCCAACTATCATGACCAATAACTTTGAGATCAAGCCATCCATCATCCAGACCATGAATTCTTGGTAGTATAACGAGGCCAACTATCATGACCTTAATGAACTGAACGTACGAGGATATGTACGAATTAATAGAAAATAAGACAATGAATTCTTGGCAATGGCTAACTAAACAATACACATATGGCCAAAGACCATCTACGGTAAATGTTGTCCAGGAGGATGATAGATATCAACAGCTAGTGGACAAAATGAACCGTCTAGAGTCTGAAAATAGTGTACCATCTAAATATAGAGGAGACAAACCACTTTTCCATTATATTAACAATCCAACCAAGGACATGAATTACATTGGGAATAGGGGTGGAAACCTTTATTCAAATACATACAACCCTGGATGGAGAGATCACCCAAACTTGATATGAAGAGGAAATCAAGAAGGAGGTAATATGTCAAATCAGGTTAAAAATACTAATTATCAACCTCCTTATTTACAGAAACCTCAGGAAAGGGTCAATCCAAATGACCATACTGTATGTGGTCAACGCTTGGATCAGATTGAGAGGGAAATGCAGTCAAGAGGATAGACGTGAAACAGGTGCAGTCTGAGTTCACAAATTCAGAAAAAACATTGATTAAGGTGGAAGATCAGATGAGCCAATTGATAGTATGATGGGAGATATTAAAAGGCAAATTAGTACCGGGATTCTAAGCAATACTAAAAATAATCCTCGAAAAGAAGGGAAAAATCACGTGACAGCAATCACTCTGTTTGGTAAAAATCATGAGTAGCCCAGAAACTCTGTCACATGAGGAGACAAAAGAGAATTCAGAAGATCTTCAAGAAAACCTCCAAGAGGCTGACGAATAACCACATTCAAAGAAGGTAACTAAACCGGCAGCTAAGCTGGAGAAAGACGCGACCAAAAAACCTACCAACACATAGGTACCATTCCCTTCAAGGTTGGAAGAGAGACAAAAATGGGATAAAAATAAGTTTGTAAGCTTTTTGAACTTGTTTAAAACATTACATGTTCACTTGTCGTTAATTGAACTAATTGAGAAAGCCCCTAAGTACGCAAAATTTTCAAAGGAAATTATGTTTAGGCGTAGAAAAATTAAGGTAGGTGAACAAGTTAATATGAGCGCTTCCTGTAATGCTATTATATCCAGACAGGTTCCCCAAAAGCTAAAAGATCCGAGAAGTTTTATAATCCCCATAGAAATAGGGATGATCTATTTTAATAAAGCTCTATGTGACTTAGGAGCTAGCATCAATTTAATGCTCTTATCTGTATATGAAAAACTCAGGCTAGGGGACCTAAAAAACACTCAAATCACACTATAATTGGCTAACAGATCTTTAGTATAGCTGAAAGGAGTATTGGAAGATGTGTTAGTCAAAGCGCACAGTTTCATCATCCCGAAAGATTTCGTAATATTAGATTTTGAGGAAAACTGTGAGATACCTATCCTATTAGGAAGACCTTTCTTTAGCAACGTCGAAATCCACTATTGATTTGGAAAATAACGAGTTAACAATAAAGATCAATGGTGAGACCAAGATTTTTAAATTCGATTACCAACAAGATGAAGTAAAGGGGGATAGATTAGGGAAATCATGTCACAAAATATCTGCAACTACCATTAATAACCCTGAGCAAGGGGAAGTGTTTTTTGTAATTAGTGTAGGACGAAAATGTAGGTACAAGGAGTAGGACAAGCGGAAGAAGGTGGAGTGGCATGACAAGCAATGGAATAATGCTGAAAGAACCAGAGAAATTTCCTCATATGCATCAATGGAGCTGTCAGATGAATCCGGCAGTAAAACTTGATAATTTGAACCAATATTTATTTTTTTGTCAACTATTGTATATATAACTAACCGTTTAGTCTAGAATTTAATTTGTATTAAATTTATGTTTTATAGGAACCGTGGCACTCTACAAATTGGAAGTCTGGAAAAAAAAAGCCAGTGTTGCAACATGGCAACCCCGTGTCGCAACACCAAGGCCAGAATCGAAGGAATTGAGAAAACCAACTCTATGTTGGAACATGGACTTTGTGTGTCGCGACACTAAAAACAATATACCAAAAATTCTAAAATTCCAGAGTATGTCGCAACATCGAACCTTGATGTCATGACAACGACAGACTGCTAGAGATGTCGTGACACAGACCATTTGTCGTGACATCGTTGAAATTTTCTGCACGGTTGACCCGACCCGATGCAACCCGGATACTTAACCCTTGTTTAAATTGGGTTTTAAACACCAAAAACCCTTATTTTTCATATTTAACACACTTAACCATCACCTAAAATCCTTTTAACCTCTAATCTTCTCCAAAACCCTCAAATCTTTTAAAATCTAACACTCTTAAAACCCCAAAATTTTTTTGGTCTTTTCATAATTTCTTATGCAGCTCTTCTCCGTGAAATTTCTTCAGTGCAAGATTGGCATACTAGGCAGGAAACAATACAAAAGCACTCTCAAGGAATCTCACGAATCTTCTCTCAAGGTTAAGGGTTCTTAACTTAATTTTACTATTTCTTTAAAATTATTGCTTGACATTTCATTAGTTTTTTGTATACAATAGTATTCAATATGCCTCTAAGAAAATTTAAAAGAACTAATGAATCAGAACCATCGGTGGTTCCAAATCACGCCAATTTCCCAAATCCAAACATTGAGAAATATTTTGTAGAACTTTAGGGAAAAACCTTTATTCAAGAGAGGGGATTTGAACCATCGACGGTCCTCTATCAAGTGATATAACCTTTGGTTAAATATCATAGGTGGGAACATTTTTGTACGATCCTAAAATACTATGTTGTAGTCCCTGTGGTTCAGGAATTTTACGCATCTTTGCAGGACCAAAAGTCTAGAAAAGTCGAAGGTCATTCATGGGAAACAATACCTATGCGAGGGAAAGAAGTATGAATCATCCCTCGGGTTATTTGTGAATTTCATAATGCTCCATTTTATGAAAAGATTTTATAGAAGAAATTAAGTTGGAATATTTTTGAGATATAAACATTAATAACATTATAAACTTCCTAACTGAATGGATGGCTGAATGGAAATGTCACCAAGTATAGATATTCCAACCTCTTTTAATAAAGCAATAATGTTTCCTAAAGCAAAAATGTGAATTCAATTTCTGTGCACTAGAATAAATCCTACTTTGAATGTTTCTAATGTCAATACTTTTCAAGTGGTTTTGCTTTACACTATTTTGCAGAAAAAATAGGTATACATCAGAACATGGATATATCAAAATATGAAATGGTGCGTCAACAGCCAGATGGTGGGAGTCTTCTTTTCTCACTTAGGGACGACCTTCTGCAAAAAAGCAAGTGCATCTACGGAGCAATCAATGAAGCCACCCCGAAGCATAAGTAGTGACACTTTGTATACACAGTACACTAAGCTTCGAGTGAAACAGATAATGGAATGGAACAAACGCTAGCAAGAGATGACGACTTCTCCGGCGTAGTCCCAAAGAAAAGTAAAATCGACCACTCGATAAGAAATTGGCGAGAGCAGTCATCCGAAGCTAGATTGGATGATACACTAGATGCAGGAGTTGGGCCTAATTTTTTAGGAATTCGCACGACAGAATAATATTAAAGTACCTAATTACATGCCAAATATGTTCAAGCGGACACATTCAGAACAAGAGGAAGAGGAGCATGAAAGCAAAGAGGAAGAAAGAACGGAGGAGGGGGATGAAGATGATGAGATGGATCTTGTGGAGGATGACTAAACCTCTAATTTTTTTTTTAAAATATTGTATTAAATTTAAGATGATTTTAATATAATTACATTGTTAGGAATAGGAGTAATAATAGATTAGTAGTTACTTTGTGTATTGTTTAAATTTCCTATATAGGAACCCCATATGGAAAGAACCACAACGATTTTGAGCTCATTGCCTATGGAACTATCACGAACAACCGGACAACTTCTTTTCTTATCTCTTTCATGGCCACACATTGAGGACAATGTGTTATCTAAAGTGGCGGGNNGGTAATGTAGAAATTTTTTTTAGATTTTTATACTTTTATTTGATTTTTCTTGTCAACTATGTGCTTGAGCTTGTAGAAATACAAGTGATTGGTTATGAGCATATACATAGGTTGATTGTATTTATGGTAAATTTGGCATGATGATATGTGATTTTAATTTTTTTATTATTAGACTATTAAGTTCAATATATTACACTGTAAATAGGAATTAAGCAATTGCATATACCAAATGATATAGAGAATACAATGAGACAAGCATGCTACTATGAATAATAAATTGTTGAATTTGTGATTGTTTGGTTGACTAAATTTGTGAATATTGAGATATCTAGGGATGACATAAGGCATTATTTGGTATACACTGAGAGCCAAAAAACTAACCCTATTTATTCATCCTTATTACTTCTTTTGAGCCAAAAAAACACTTTTTGATAAACCTCTATACAAAACCTGAGCTAAAAATGATAATTTGTACTTACCCTTTTTTGTGGTCCTGAACTGCATGATTATAGATGTTTGGCCATGCATATTGAAGGATAAGTAGATGCATTACAATGATTTTGTAAAAACAGAGTGATAGGAAAGATTAATGGAGTATAGTGATTATAGGTTAGCTTAAAAGTGCAAAAAGAAAAAAATTTCAAAAATGAAATTACACAAGTAGAAAAAGTACGTGAAAAATAAAGGCATATGTGAGTGAGGTATCATGACAAAGACAAAGTCGTAAAAATAGAAAAACTTGTTCATTAAGTGCACAAAAAACTCATGACCTACCCATAGTTACTATATGACGCTGAGATTTCCTATAATGAGAAATAAGGAAGGTGAGCGAAGGAGAAATAAGGCAGTGAGCAGGAAAAGGTCACTAAAGGGGAGAATAGGGGACAATATGATGTGTTGAATTATTTTCATGCTTGAAACTATTTCATGCTTACTATTCTTGAATTATATACCTATCTTAAGCCTTAGAATGTTACAAGCCAAAAAGCCCTATGTGATCTAGATAAACTTATTTTCAATTTCAAACCATACTGAATAATGGCATTTATGATTGTTTGTATTATGCTAGGATAATTAAATTACTTGTATAATTTATTGATGGATTCCTACATTTTGGACCTTTAATGCTTATATGCATTGTAATATACTAAACTTAGGTGTTTGATATCAAAAGTGGTAAGTCAGCTATATATCATGCCAAGATTTTGTGTAAATATGAGATGTTTATTCATGTGCTCCAAAACCAACATTTGTACCATACTTGCTCAAGGGTCGTCTTTTCATTTACTATTTTTTGTTTGCTTTGCTTGAGGACAAGCAATGACTTAAGTGTGGGGGAGTTTGATCTACCGTAATTCAGTGTAGCAGATTAAACTAGTTTTCGTACTTTAGGAGCTTGAACACAAGCATTTTGGTTTCATTTTAATTACGTTTTCACAGTTTTAGTTACATTCAATAAAGGGTGTAATTTGAGTCTTTTGTTGACCTTAGGGGCTCAATAAGGCCTAAAGGTGAGCTAATATACTTTGTGAGCGTGCAAGATACCATCAGAAGGTGTACTAACTCGATACTAGTCGTTGTATTGCGAAACACAACACTGAATGTCGCAACATAATGAGCAGAATAGAATAATTTCAAGACTACCTTCAGTGTCGCGACTCAGTCTAAAGATGTCGCGACTTACCCATGAAGACAACTTGAAGAGAGAGCATATTGCCCTCGATGTCGCAACACAGGACCTGGTGTGTCGGGACATCACCTCTGTACAAGAAATAATAACAATCCAGGGGCATTTTGGTTCGCACAATCAAACGTTAAGCACCAGGACAACGGTTGACCTAGGTTTAAGGACGACGACCACTTTAAAGTCTATAAATAGGTTCATTTAACACATGTTATGGACAACTTTGATGTTGTATAATTTTCTTCTTAGATTTAGTCTTTAGTTTTTCTCTTTTCTTAGGCTTTAGGTTTATTTCAAATTTTTTTATTTGCTTTTGTGGAAGAAACCAGATTTGTGAAACATAATCAAACTTTGTGAGGATTTTACATTCAATTCTAATACAAATCAAGCTTCTTCGAAACTCTATACTCTTGAATTATTATTCATGTCTACTTTTTCTATCAAGTTTATATTGTTTACGAGATCCATTAGGAACTAATCCTCTTATGGACGGTTAGAACCTAAACCCTAGGCCTGACAATCCTAGGAAGTCATTAAGGTGGGAATTAACCCAAATTTGGTATGGGCTATCCGTGAACACCTTAACCCTGAATTAGTTTGGACTATGAGGTCGAGAGATAATTAGTTCTTACCGACTCGTTATTTTAGTGGAAGATCAGAAAATCCTGCTGGGATATCAACTAGTTGATTGAACAAGAATACCCGAAGAAATAGTTGGTTATGATTACTGAAGCAAGCTAATCACCCATATTCAGATTTGATACATTCTTTTATTTGATTTCTCGTGATTTATTTATTTCTTTTCTTTCTCTTATTATTATTAGTATAGATCACAAAAACCTTTATTTTTATTTTATCGTAATAGAATTCATTTAAAGTACTAATTAGATCTATTTATGCTTAGGTTAAAATTAGTTTAGTGCTCGCCTCCCTTTGGTACGATCCTCAGAGTGCTCATCTACTCCGTTATAATTATATTACAACTTGACCCGTATACTTGTGGATACCGCCTTTTCATAAATTTTGTGTAGGATTTCTACTCTGGACATTGGTAAGTCCGGAGGCGGTCAGGGAACTGGTAAGACGGGTTGAGGGGTTCAATATTGTGGAAAGCTTTGGGAGTGAAGGAATCTAAAAATTTAAGGAGGTTGGAATGGTGGTGAACAAAAAATTATTTTTAATGTAAAATAATATGATAATATGAATTTAGTTAGGTAAAAGAACATGTGGAAAATATGTGGCATATTTAATGTGCCACATTAGTTAAATGTTACCCCATTAACAACACTTAACAATTGGTTGATGATTTTGTAATAATATAATAATTTTCGTGACAATTTTTTAAGATTTGAAAGTTGGGTGTTACCTAAACATAATTTTAAACCAAATTTAAGGACAATTGGTGCAGTTTAACCATATCATGATGTCTCAATGTAGAATATATCTGTTCTAAAATGACATCTCTTTTGAAAAATATCGTTGAACTTAACATTGGTGAGATACTCAATGAGCAAAACATTGAATTTGAAGTATGAAAATCTAGTATGTTTTAGAAGAAAAATAAGAAGAAAAGTTCTTAAAGTTTTAAATAATATTTTTAAGAAATATGGATTGCTTTTAAGGAAAGGTTTTGTGAAATATCTGCCATCAAACTCAGGCAATTCATGAACAAGTTTGATAATTACAAGAAATACCCAAATTATAACATGAAGCATCATCCAAGGCAAATGTCAAATATGATGAGTTGAAAAACACAAGTCACGATATCTTTGATAGAAAATAAGTTTAAAAACTTATTCGATCTTTGCCTCACAGTTGGGAGCATATGAAAATGCACCTTAACCACAATGAAACATCAAGAATCTAAATTATGCTTCTAGTCATTTATAATTAAAAGATCATAATAAGGCAATTAACCTAATATTGATTTGTATATGGTAGGAACAAGTTTAAATGAAGCTTCGAGCTTCTAACATAAACCAACTGGTGGGTTTAAGAGCAAAGCTTTTAATAAATGAAAGGTTAGCTCTCAAGGTAAAGAAAGTCTCCTAAAGTATTTTGTGAGAAGAAGAACAAATCTAAAGTTAAGTGCTTTAATTGTGGCAACAATAGTCATTTTGCTCGTGAATGCATTGAGCTAAAGAAAGTACAAACCCTTAAAGCATTTTTTTTAAATGTGATGAATGTAATAAAAAGTACTAATTTGTTTCTATTATTTTATTACTGATCAATTATGGTCATTTGCATCTCGATATTGGAATGTGTTTGAGGAATTTTGTTAGACTTAGGTGCCACAAGCCATGTATTTAAGATTGGATGTGTTTGAGGATTTGTGTTAAATTCCATTAAACACCAAAAAGAATTATGCAAGAAACATAAGGGTTAAAGTCAAAGGTATTGGCACCTGCATGTTGAGATTACATGGTGAAAGACCCCTGATCCTACATGATCTGCTATTTGTTCCCTAGATATGACATAATTTGGTCTCAATATTAGTTCTTTTTAATTATAACTTCAATTTTAACTTTTCCAATACCAGTGTGGATTTACTTATGCAACACACATGTTATAGATATGGATATTTGTTGAATGGTTTATTTTTGTTAGATTTTGACTACACATCATGTGGTAATATTAATAAGACATATTGATAAGTTTAGCCACTAATGATTACTTCTTTTGTCACTTTAACCCCTTTTTTTTATCATTTTAGCCTTCAATCCTCAAATTTTAGTCAAAGTGTTTCTCTTTGAACAGAAAAATGTATCGAACTATTAAAAATTTAATGACCCTAACGTGGCAGCCTACATAATAGTCCACGTGTACTACATTGCTGACATGGATAATTTTTTTTAAAAGGCTCATGAACTTTTATGAATTTTTCATTAGTTTTTAGGGGGGTTTCTTATTTTATAAAGAAAATACGACTACCATATAGGCTACCATGTCACTTCCGTTTAAAAAATTAACATTCTAATTCATTTGAAGGTTAAAGTCTAAAGTGATCCAATAAAAACCAATTAGGGTCAAAATGACGAAAGATGTAAATGTCAGTGGCTAAATTTATCATTATACCCATTCATAATTCTACTTTTTCTCTAGTTATTTTCTAATTATACAAAGGTTGATGTGAACATTTGCATATGCTAGACTTTTTCATATTAGACAACACAAGATGTAAAGGTTAGCTAAAGATGGGTTATTAAGACCTATTAAAAAAGTTAATTTAGCTATGTACTAAAATTGTCTAGCTAAAAAATGTCAAGAAAACCATTTGGCAAAGGAACAAGAACTGATTTTCCATTGCAATTAATATATTCTAGTACAATCAACCCACTCTATAACAACTATCGTCTATAACAACATTTCATTATAACAACCAAGTTTGATGTAGAATCTATTTCTATACTTTATTTNNNNTCCTCTATAACAATTTTTTATCTATAACAACAATAGCCATAAAACTATGAAGTAAACACTCTTTACTAAATTAGTTCTCTATAACAACCTATTCTCTCAAATTTTATTAAAACTAGTTCTAGTCCTAAATGAAATAAATATCATAAATTTTAGTTAAGATATTATTTCAATAAATATTTAAATTTTACATCAAAATCTATACATCATATTTTTTAAAAATAAAAATTATCTTTAATAAATGAAATTACATTTGTAAATTTTATTAAAGATATGGTTTAAATCTCACTAATTAAGAATATTATTAACATATTATAGTTTTTTAATTTGAAGATTAAAAAATTAAAAATATCCAAATTTCATATGATGTCATAAGTAAAAAAATGTTCTTATAGGTGTATAACAACCATCTTTCTATAATATCCAAAATTTTAACATACACATGGGGTTGTTATAGAGAGGTTTGACTATATTTTATGACCCAACGAATGTTAGCACATGAATTGGATGAATATATTCA
>CM025148.1:8175084-8185671 GCA_013467495.1 Gossypium gossypioides | reverse complement strand
CACTAATCGCGTGCGAAAACGAAGGAAAATAAATGGATTAGGGAAAAATCAAGAAAAAGAAAAAGAAGAGAAAGACGGAAAAACTCAGAGAATTTCGGCAAGAGGAAAGGGAGAAGAATAGACGTCAGAATGTTTTTGGAAAAGAGAGTCAAAATTCGGTTATGGGAAAAAATAAAATAAAATCACGATAACCCCAAAATCCCTTAATCTTCTTCCCTATTTCCCACTACTCATCCACTACACAACTTTATCTTGAAATCTGAGCAAAAAAAAAATACCCTTGCTTGCCTAAGGATTTGAACACAAGACCTCCACCATAATAACACACCATTTAACCACCAGACCAGCAAACCCATTATGATGTAATTTACCCAACAATCAAACAAAAGCCTATAGAACAAGAGTAAGGCCTAATTCATTCAAAATACCAAAATTTGCCCAAGCGAAGGCTTGAACTTAGGACCTCCCAAATATTCCCAGAACATATAACCACTAAAGCTGACAAATATATGTGTCATATTTTTACAATAACAAAATTAGAAATTTTGGGGCATTACAACCAAACCTCTAAAATTTCATCCGAACAAGCATGCACTTACATGAAGATTTCACGCAAAGATTTAAAGAATTCACATAACCATCACAATCAAACAAATTAAGCTTTTTACATGAAAATTCTTATTCACACATGATCACACTTTGTATACATCGATTTAATCCAACGACATCAATAGACCTACCAACACAATACACATCATGAGAAAAACATTTTAAAACACTATTCAGGACAAAATCAAAAACTTCATTCAACGAATAACAACAAAACAGGTTATTGTAAAGAGTTCTTTTAGGATAAAAAAACATTAGCAGATTTTTCAATGAAATTCAAAGAATACCAATTTGATTGAATCTCAAGAGGTTCCTTACCTTGCTTACCTTCTGACAGTTGATCTTGTAGATTAATTTCATTTTCAATCTTACCTTTCTCGATTAATCGAAATCGTCTCTTATCGGGAAGGAATTGAAGTTGGAACTTGTTAAATGAATCTTTAGAGACCTGAAAAGAAGAAAAATTATAAGGCAAACTCGCATATGGGTTAGTTAGGACATTCCTCACTTTTGCTTGATCACTTTCTTCTTTTTCAATTCTACTTTCTTTTTTTTCTCTTTTGCACTCTTTTTCAATTTTTTTTTCAAGCTCACATTCTCTTTCTATCTCTTCTTCTTTTTCATTCTCTTTTCTCACAACTTCTTTTCTCACACACTCTTTTTATTTCCTTTTATTTTTCTCTTATTTCTTCTTTTTCTTCTTTCAATCTCCTTTACTTTTCTTTCATAAAAAATTCTTCTCTCTCTTTTCTTAATTTCTTTTTTTCTCAATTTTATTCTTCAATTTCTTTTAGTTTCCTCTCATTTTCTCTCATTATCAACACTTTTTTTTTCTTTTCTCACAATTTCCTTTTGTCTCATACTTTCTTTACAATATGAGGTTGAAATGAAAGAATCAAAATGAGTAGACTTTCTTTGGTCACAAGTGGAATGTTTTACACATGTAACACAATCTCATCTTCGTGTTTGAAACTCCATTGATGAAAACTTTGGTGCACTTGAAAAGCTACTCACACCTTTGTGTTTGTTACCTCGGAAAGCTTCAATCTCACAATTCTCATTATTTCAACTTGAATTCCTTGGAGAATAGGAATCAAGACATGACTCTCACCTAAATGAATCTTTTCGTTCTTTTTTGCACAAAGGACTCCTTCGATGATCTTCCTTCCACACGATCAATTCTTTTATGCAATTGTTCAAATTCAGATCGCATGATTCTACGCATTTTTTTCGTCAAATCTTGAAGTTCGAAGTTTGAAAGCTCTTCTTGAAACATGATTTATTGAAAAGATTGGAAAATAAAAGAATTTAAAATAGAAGATGAATATCTTACCAATACAAACCTCACGAATTTCTCTCACAAAGAAAAATTACTTTTATTCACTCCACTCATGTTTGCACTCAATTTGACTTTTTCTCGCTCTTTTAATCTCACCACTCATGCCTTTTTCCTCTCAAGTTCTTCTCAAAGTTCTGGATCGAACTAGTTAGGACTTGAACAATGACCACTTGCAACAGTCAGTTCGCAACAAACGATTTATATGTGATAGGATAGGTTCAAAAAAGAAAGGAAAATGTAACAAATTTTTTTAATCGAAAGATTTTAGTAGTGTAACAACTTGTCAGAAAATATGAGATATACTCCATAATATGAATCGATTTTTTTTAACTTAAAAAAATTTCACGAAATTTCACTTCAGATTTTTTTAAATTTTTTTTTAATATTTTGAATTTCTTTCTTTTTTTCACTATTTTGAAACTTCTAATACGATACCTGGATTAGATTTTCGTAGCTTTGATACCAAATGATGCGTGCTCGTAATAGTGAATTCGATTACAAGACATTGAGTTGCCTGATCGTCTAATGTTATATCGTTTCGAAATAGACTTTAAGGTGAAAATGGGATTAATGGTTATTGATTCAATGGAAAGGATGAAAATGGTGTTGGATAGATAACTTGCATGAAATGGACACTTAGAAATGAACCAACAATATGAAAGATTGTGACCCGATTTCTATAAAGTGAAATAACAAACAAGTCTTTGAAGAAGAAGAAGTAAAAGGTGACCCGCTATTTAGCAAAATAGGAACCATCAGTATGTTAGAACGCCATACTTCAGAACAAAGGAAAAAAGGAAGTGACAAGTTCAAAATAAAAAGGTTTGACGCCACAAGGAGTACCTTGATAAGTCCAAGTAAGTTCTTTCAAGAACAATGAGATAGAATTCAATAACTCAAAAAATATTCATTCATCACAGTCTAACCAAAACAATGTCCTCTTATAAACTATTTATAGGAAGTATTGTGACTATTCCAATGCCTATGTGAGACCTTTCATCTTTAGCAATTAAGATTAGCAATTAAGATTATTACAAGCATTAATTTTGTTTTAAACTCATGTAAGAAAGCCAATAGTCATGTCTCTTCACTTGATTTTGGCGTAGATGAAAAGGCATGTCTCTTCACTTTATTAATGACTTAATGAACCCTTAATGTGTTGTTTGGTGTCCCTTAATCTCCCTTAAATCGAATGTCAAAAGACTTGTGCGTTCATCTCTTTAATTGGCTCATTAACTAGCTTTGAGTGCTTTAAAACTGAATAGATTTGAAGAGCCACTCTTGGACCATTTGAACAGCCACCATGATAATCATTGAAGGCTTGAAAAACATCCAAACTTGAAGAATCAATTAGCCATATGAATAGTCACCCATAACGATCTTTGAAGGCTTGAAAAACGTCCAAACTTGAAGAGTCAATTAGCCATATGAATAGTCATCTACAAGATAGATAATTAAGCATTAAAGACACTTATAAAAATTAGCACACTATAAACACTCGTACACAAATTTATTAATGAACATGTAAATCAAACTCATACTTTATTAACACCTTATTTATAATGACAATTATCATACTATGCATTAAAAGTAACAGCCAAATTAAACACACTTCACACACTTACTAACTCATACTTTAAACTAAATGAACATACAAGATGCTTAAAGACTTAATTAACATGTAAACTAAATGAAAAAATGAGTTACTTAATGCATGACTTAATTTAATGATGCAAGCTTTAACTTACATGAGAGTTACATAAAGCATGTCATAATTTATGATGCGAACTTAACTAACATGAGAGTTACATAATGCATAACTTTGTTTAATGCAAAACACATAATACATGTCATAATTAAAAGATGCAAACACTTAATGATCAAAACATAATTAAAAATTGTAGAATTAATTAAACTAAACTAACAGCCACATGCAAAACTTTGTATGGACTTGGAACGTTATTTTGGGTCCAATAAGGGTTGGACATCTCATGTTCGGCCCAAACTTGTTGAATCAGGCCCATCATCGCCTCTTTAAGCTTCTTGGATCTAGTACACGTTATAGGCCCGATGGGAATTTCAATTGGATCCTCTCTTGAAACAGGCAGCTTGGAGTTTGGTCCACTTGATGAGCTCGAGTGCACTTCAATCGTTTCTGTGCATGTATCAAATACCATTTTAGTCTTATGAAGCTTAAATTAGGTTTCGAGTTAATCATTTACTATTATAAAATTAATCTAACATATGACTCTATTATTTACAAATTATTAGTCAAATTACCTAAGTCTAAGGTGTGTCATTTTTTTAAATGCAATGTTAAATCTCTAGAATTTTAGACTAAATTATTTAACTTCAATCCAATTAATCAAATTAACAAGTCAATCAACTCATCTATTTTCATAGTGTTCATATCTTACTTCGTTTATGGTATAAACCTTTATAGCAATCTTTTTGACAATGATCTTAACACCTTTTGTATCAGTTTCACCCCAGAATATTGTTTACCAAGAGTAAAAACTCATTAGTGATTTAAGAAATTCTAGCATAAAAAATCAAACATGGAAAGGTTTTCAAACCTGGTTGCGAGCATTTGTAGTTTTGACAATTTCACTCTTGATGTACATTCACGAGTTGTTTCGAAAATGTCCCATGCTTTTTTGTAGAAACACATTTAGAAATTCACTTGAACTTTTTTTCATCTACACCATTAAATATAGTATTAAAGGCTTTAGAATTGTTACAATCAACCCTTTCTTCCTTAGTAGTTCAAGTTATTTTTGTTTTACTTCTCAAGTTCCATCACATTTCTAATGTAAGGTGGCTCTCATCTAGTCAAAATAGGTCTTTATGTCATTTATTAGCTTGATGAATGTTTTCATTTGAGGTTTTCAACAGATATAATTTGATTCATCAAGTAGTAGTTTTTGTACTTTTGAGCTTCCTTCTTTCATTAAGTCAATGGTTATCAAATAGACACTAGGGTCCCGCAAAGTACAATAGGTGGTAAGCTTTGATACCAATTGAAAAATCCAAAATCATGTAGTGAGGTGTGGGAAGTGAAATGGGCACACCTTTTTTCATATAGTTTGACACACGCACAAATATAAAATGAGAGAACAAAACACAGAGTTTTGTTAACACAATTCAAACTTATCCTATATTAACAAACCTTACTCAAAGAATAATTACACTATTAAATATCACGTTACAAGAAACAGTTTAACATAGATTTTTTATAACAAAATATGTTCACTCCCTAACTTTGATACCTCAAGCCCTACCAAATAAGCCACTTATAAATAGCCTACATAATCTCAGTAAATTTGTAATACCCCATACCCGACCCAATCATCAAATCCGAGCTACAAGGTGCTACACTTCATATCCTGATTTTAACTAACACATTCCACCTAACAGATTAGTTAATGCTAATATCAATTAAAACACAGTTAAATAATTAACTTCGCCAACTATATGAATTTAATACAATTATATTTAAAATATATTATTTTACAAAAGTAGCATTAATATGCAAATAATTTTATTTAGTCATAGAAATGTATCCTATTGGAACGACGGAAATGTACAAGTGTACATAGTCATGACAAGTAATAAAGTGATAAGTATCGAGTATAGTCTCCACAGGGACTGTTAAGCGATTCTTTGTGAAAAATTAGAACTTAAGCAAATTGGTGATGGACAAATAATATGGGTTGAAAATATGATGCAATAAAGTGAATTAACTAACTAATCTAATAAACTAAAAATCATCTAAAAATGAACACAGAAAATTAGGCGAGTCTTAGTAGTTTACCACAATGGCATATAAGTGTTAGAACAATCATCCTTCATAGCTTAGAATTATAAAATTTATTAAAAGATGTTACGAAAATTACGTGGCTAAATCGATCATTTATTAACCCTAATTACACTTAGTAAAATATTTAACTTAATTAAGTAATAAACCTATCTCACATATTTCTATGTTTAATAGATTTAAAATTTCATAAGCAAAACAATTTACAAGGTTATGTAAGGTAATAATAGTTTTGGTATTATTATAAATTTAATCCCTACATGATTAAATATTACACCATAGAAGTAGTTTGTCAATTAATTAAAACTTTGTTCAGATTAATTATTAATTCATACATTCCTTCATATTAATCATGCAACAGAAACTTAATCGTGATTTTACTTGTATGAATAAATAGATCAAAAAGCACAAAACATCTTTGAACAGAATTAAATAAAACAAACTAAGGAAATCAAATCATTCCAACACAAACAAAATTAAGTAATCATGATATTATTGAAAATAAAATGCTTAATTGAAATCATGTTTATGAACTGAACAAAATGAAAGATTTAAAAGGGAAAAGAAAACTCTAGCTGATTCTGGAAATTCCCGAGGCATAAACTGTTTGCTCCTTCCTTCGTTCTTTTGGATTACCGTCACAACTAAGCAAATTACTCCCAACAAAGCAGACTAAAGCTACTCCCAAGGCTATGCAAAGGCTATTTTTCAAGAGGAGGAAATAGGGAATAGAGAGAAAAGGCGTAAGCAAGTGGAAATAAGAGAGAATGAATAGTGAATGAGATGATGAGTGATTATGAAAGGCAATTGAGGGCTTTATTTATACTAGTAGGTGAAGGCTAAAAATAGCAATTAGGAGCCTTAAATCTCTCCCTCAAGTGGTCGGCCATGCTAAAGGGAAGGGAGGTTGGGATGACTTTGCTATTTTTGGCTTGTGGCTAAAAATTGACAGTATGAAAAGGGGAAGGGTTGGAACAGCATTGAGAGAAAGGTTAGGGACTATTTTTTAATTATTAAAATCAGCTTAAAATAGCTTATTTGGACAAAAAATTGGATCAGCTTGGGCTGCTCTCTCTCTTATGGATCAGTCCCCTTCAATTTAATTATTCCGGTTCTTTTTCTCTACATCAGACTAAAAATTAATTCAACCCAATTTTAATTGGATCAAATAAACTTTTTAATGAGTCTAAGAAGGTTTATTTGGGGCATCCATGGCTGTTAAATAATCAGCCATCCTCATATGATAGTTGCTCTAAAAGATGCTTTAGCAATCTAATCTTATCAAGCTGCCTTTAAGACTAGTTTTTCTTCCATTGCGTAAAACTGTTGAAAATTGGCAAAATTTTGTAAGTTTAGCATAAAAATACTTAAAAATATAAAAAAATTTTCTAGTTTTTCCAATTTATATATTTTTAATAAAATTAAAAAATATGCTAAAAAGAGGTTGAAATTGGCAAAAATTGTTAGTTAGCAAGTGCTGAAAAAGTCTGTAATTTTTTGAGTTTCCACCTACAACCTTATATAATTACAACTCATGTCTGACTTTGAGATTCCGCCTCTGGGTAACTCCACTATATGCGTATTACTATAAGAAGCAAAACTGCCTGAGCACGACGGATTCTAGCGTGGTCTCTCCTCGAACTCTCAAACTTTCCTTATTACCTGCAAAACAATATAACACTTACGTAAATTCTAATGAACTTAGTAAGTTTCCATACCTTATCACACATCGCTAGCATGCTTGTCTTTCATGGCTCAGAATTCACATTTGACTTGTCTATATTATAATGGTTCACCAATTTTGTTAGCGTAGTATTCATGTCGCATGACATGCCTCTCTTGTACTTGGTACATTATCTTCAATGATATCATTGCTTATTTACTTGCGCATCCTGAAGAACAATTTAACTTTCTTGACTATATCCGATCCACTATTGGCGACTTGATAACCGAAGATTTCATGTTCGGCTAAACAAAGCTTAGCACACATAAAGCTTCTACTAATGATATTTCATAGATGTAATATCAGTATATAGTTTTAATAATGTTCAACCTCTTAACGGATTATCCTTGTGGATTCTATCTTCACTAGTTGCCTTTACGGACCCTTATGCCTTTAATTCATTGAGAGGAAATTCTTGCGAATTCTTACTTTTGGACTTATGAAAGAAAACCCATAGATGATTCCTGTAGTGCGTATTGCACCAATAAATATAGATAATTAAATAATACAGATATTGGCAAATAGTTCCTGTTGTGGACTATTACTAGTAGCTTGTCTTAATGAACTCAAATACATAGTATAATCCTAGTGGATTCATGTTCAGACCTAAGTATACGGATTCATACTTTGCGAAACATATCAGCGAATTCATAAGGGAAAACCCCCACTATGAATTAATAAAGAAATATACTCATCTCAATCAAGTAGAAAAAGCTGGCGGACTGTCTTATCCTACCTCTGTCTCGCAATAACAGATAACCCATTCATAGTGATCTTCTCTTAGAAATAGATAACATCTAGGTGAATTCCTAAGAGCTAATCCCCTATTTGCGGAATCATACATATGAAATAGTCCAGACGGACTATCATATCTTTTATATACGAACTCACATAGACAGATAGCTCGTACTTTTGGTTTCACACATAGTAATAGATTATAAGAGAACGAACCCAATCTTGGTGGACTTATCAAGCGGATCCCCATATTTGCGAAGACATAAATGTGGACATATATATATATATACATATTCACATAATTGATTATATCTTGCGAACCTCTACTGAATTATGCCATTTAGGCAAGTCTTGGCAGATTCATGAACACAATATGTTTCGCGTACCTCCTTGTATCTTGCCATGGCCATGGTTTTGTATTCATTCATACGGCTTAAAGCCTCTGACTCTGTAGAGTCCTTTGCCACCCATAAAAGCTCTAATATGTCCCATAAAAAGCTCTCATACATCCTACAAAGGGTTCTCATATGTCTCATAAAAGGCTCTCATACATCTCATTAAGGGCTCTCATACATCCTATAAAGGGCTTTCATATACTAGTGTGCACTTTTCTCTATACAGTTTTCCCAAACCTCCGCAAAGCCAAAAATCATTAATACTCATTTTATGTATAGTCCGCCTGAACCTCCACAAATTCTCCTTGTTAATTTGAACACATAAGTGTTCCCCCGCAAGGCCGAGGTCATTCGCCAATCTCGGTTTGCATTTACATGCCCCACCGGAGACAAATCACATATCATATTCCCTTCTTCATTTTCCATCTTCCATCTCAATCACACTTCGACAACCCTTTAAAACTCCGCATAATTCATACACATGCATTCAAAAAATACTATTCATGCATGACACATATTACGCCAAATATTTCAACAATTCAACGTGGTTAAACTTACTAACAATTATGCATTTTCATATCTACATGACATGCATCACGATATAACATCATTCAGCCATAAAATAGCTCATCATTTATAACATTCAGTCAAACCTACTTAGCATACGATATTGAAGGTAAATGAACAACCATTTAAGTTCTGAGTTCTAAAACTCACCTGGAAGTTGACACCAAAACCATCTACTTAGCTTTTTCTTTGTTACCCGAGCCTCCATATTACAAAACATAACAACCATTTCAAAATTTCCAACGAAGATAATTCATCATAATAAGAACCATAACTTGTTTGCACGTAGAGATCATTTAAAAGATGATATGTAACATTTACCTATAATAGGACAAAATCGATGGATAACTGAAATCCTTAACTTTCTTTCCTTTTCTTAAATCCATGAACACAAAAAAGTTAGAAAGCTTATTAGCTTGATAAATTATCAGTTTCTTATGCATAAACTTTAACTTTTTTTCCTCCATGCAAACCGCTCATTAATCTTTCCTTTTTCTAGAACAGACTAGAGAAAAAGATGAAGAAAGATAATAAAAAATGAAGGAATAGCCAGGAGAGCAACGTATCTTCCTTATATAATACTTCTGCACTTCCTTCACCGATCTCAAATTCAACAGTCAAGTGTACATGTCCATAGTCATCATGTCTTCCACTAAGAAACTTTCTAGTTCAAATGTAACCAAACTATGGTTGAAATCTATCCTTTCCACAACCAATCCGCCAATTCCTCTTATTCCCACTAAAACTCGCTCAATTTGTAAGCTTTTCAATTTAATACCCAAATCACCATTCCAACTTAAACTTAGCATTGGGTGGGACAAAATTGATCACCATATGCGTAAGAAATAAGTAGGAAATGCTTCAAGCTATCTCTTTCCTTGTTGATATTCCAACTTTTTCATTACCAACAAAGTAAGATGATATATTTTCTTCAAATAATTTAGTTGAAATAGCCATTCTTTATCAACCAAAGAAGTCTCGTTGGAATAGGACTCTTAATGACGAGTTCCATTGCCTTGATCGATTATAAGTTTCTGATATATAACTTTCTTTTCTATTTGTTTAAGGATAATTATCTTCTGAAGACTACAGATAATTTTTCATAATTTTATCGCTTAAAAAAATAATATTAAAACACCATACCAAAACTATCAACATTTCATAATAGTGCACATGTTGCCTCCAAAGTATGGAAAGAGATGTGCCAACACTTGAAACCACATTGCAAGGCACATCCCAAGTTGTGCATCAACATACTAGATTTAAAATAAAAACATAACAATACTATTATTTTACTATCCATTAAGATTTTTATTTTTATTTTATCTCTAGCAGGTGCCGTTATCATTTAATTATGATTCAATATTTTCTCATTAAAGATTTATTATTTTAATATTTTATT